>JAVQJL010055884.1:0-19703 GCA_036024295.1 Nannoperca obscura
TGGAGTCAGGGCTCCCAGCGTTGGAGTCAGGGCTTCCAGCGGTGGAGTCAGGGCTTCCAGCGGTGGAGTCAGGGCTCCCAGCGTTGGAGTCAGGGCTTCCAGCGGTGGAGTCAGGGCTCCCAGCGTTGGAGTCAGGGCTTCCAGCGTTGGAGTCAGGGCTCCCAGCGTTGGAGTCAGGGCTTCCAGCGGGTCGGTCTGTTTCATGGAACAAGTGTTGGTGTTGATGTTGCACAGATGTACGAGCAGCAGTTATTATGGCGATGCACTTAAATATGGAAATTATGACTTGTCAGCTTCATGTTTTTCTCCATCAGCACTGATTTCATGCACCAGTGCAAATATCTGGATCACAAGGAGCTGAAACTCTTTCCCCACAAAGAGTTTGAACTCTGTGACTAAACTTTTGGAAATATTTCATCAGTAAAAGCTCCTATTGTTGAAGTTTCTGGGGGCCACAGGGCTTAGCTAATCTAATTTGGCCGTTGTGATGATTAGGATCTGCTTTGATGATGCTGTGAAGCTAAAAGTGCTGCACAGTCTACTCTCCCCCTGCAGCCACCACACCGGGGGCTTTATTATCCCCTGCAGTCACCGTTTCCTCGCTCTATTTTTACTTCGGCTGTATTTTATTTTAAATTGACTTTGATTTTGTTTTGTTCTGAGAGGAAGTTGGTTTGGCAAAGACGTAGAGACACGGAGAAGACACAAAGATGAGCTCAGAAACACAGAGATTCACCAACTTCATGACTAATTCAGTATAATTAAGCTCATTAACCATCAGAGGAGAAAAGTCTAGGTTGGTAAAAACAACACTTTAGAGTAGAAACTGCTTCTTCCAGGTGTTAAACCTGCCTGCAAGAGCATCAGTGAGGTCCTGATGTTGCGTGATAAGGGCTGGCTCACAGTTGGGGTTCCAGATCATCCCGAAGGTGCTGGCTGGGTTTTGACCTGGAACTTGTTGGTCTCGACTCTGGGTGTCGGTCGGGGGCTTCAGTGCAGACCAACCTGGTTTTGTGCTCGGTGGCACAAACACAAACTGTTGCTGCAAAGTTGGAAGAACACAACTCCATTGTCTGTTTTCATGACTTGGACTCGTGGAAAGTCAGGAAATGAGCCATCTGACCGAACCAGGTGCAGATGTGTCGGGGGAACAGAAAAGTAAACAAACGGTTTGCATATTCCTCAACGTTTCTCTTAAAAAAGAACTTCTGAAATGACCCAATGAATGGGGGTTCAGTGCAGTTAATCTTTGTAGGATGGAAGAAGCCACACGGGCACAACCAAAGGGATTGTGACTATCAACGAGGGGTCAGCTAGGCTAACTAGCTAAGCTCCGCATCCTTAGATACCGTGTTTAGCAGCAGGCTTTGTGAACATGAACATCACAGCTGAACTTGGAGCTTTTAGAAAGTTTGTACTTAGGAAGTCGTGAATACCGCGCGAGTGTATTTTTCAAGTCGACTCTTGAACACAGAAATCACAAGGCTTCTTAAAAGCACATTAATTACCCAGAAGAACTGGGATTCTTTGGCTCCTTTCACTGATGTTTTCCTCAACCAGTGAGTTACATCTCAACCCTCGAGAGCAGCTCTGCCTTCAGGAAATGGCTGTATGATTGCACCTCCACTGTGTTTTTGAGAGGACAACAGCTTGTCCTTCAGGCTTACCGCTGAATGGACCACAGGGATTTGACCCCAGGTCAGCAGCATGTGTGCTTCCAGTTGTGGGATCTCAACCACATCATCGCTGAGGAACCTGCTTCGTGGTCCAACGTGCCAGAAGCTTTGGGTCCAAAAGCCCTTGAGATATTTTGCTTTGACCAAAACAAAAGCCGTAGACGAGGGTTCAACCAAGAGGTATGTTTCCTGCAATGATGATGTAATGGCCCTGGGTTTTTATGGCTCAGAAAGCAGCAGATAGAAGCCGTGACAAGAGATGGTCTGCAGCCATCCCTGTTAGAAAACACGTCGCAGAGTCACAGAGACACTGTTTATCCGTCGGTCCACTTACTGAATGAAAGATGTGTTTGGCGTTTGACCTCCCAGGCCTTTTGTTAGTGTTTCAGGAAGTCTCTGGCAGCAGAAAGCTCAGGGAGATAACTGGATGTGGGATGAGCAGTGAGGTCATTATGTACATTATCACTGCCAGACCTTTACGTAATCCACGGAAAGGCTCATTTGAATAGGCAAAGCCGTCGGGGTGATGACGACGTCGTCTATATATTATTTGACCGCTGGGTTTCTTCTCCAAAAGGTCCTGGTTCCAGGAAACATCCACAATGCCTTCCTGGACAACCTGATCCCAGATACCCCGTACTCGGTCGCTGTCTCCGCTCTGTACGCCGACGGAGAGGCGTCGGCGGTCAAAGGCACCGGCAAAACACGTAAGAACAGCCGCAACCTCACACGCTGACACTGTAAACAATCACGCTGGCCATTGTTTACACCTACGCTGAGTCATATGTGCCTAAGAGCTTTCTACACTGCAAGAAGCAAGTTCATCAGTGTCACCACGTAGTCGCTAACACAATCTGATCTTATCACGAGCGGCACTTAATGATTGACCATGAAACAAACATCAGTGAACAAGAGAAGCACTTCACAACTGCTAAATAGAAAACTGGATACTTATCAACTCCTGAAACTGGAGATTACTTATGTTTCAGTTTCCTTTTCCACTGTTAAAACGATGCCTCTTAAAAGCTCATTAATTACCCAGAAGAACTGGGATTCTTTGGCTCCTTTCACCGATGTTTTCACTGTTAAAACGGTGCCTTTGTTCAGGAAACTCAGTTACGCATCAAAACTAGACAAACACCAATAAAAACCAGTATAAACCAGTTAAAACTCGGTTTGATGTACCGACTATTTCTGTGACTGGCATCTGTTTAATTCAACTTTATACACAACAGATGAAATAAAGGATGAAAATATGCAGACGCAAACATCTCCAGAGGTTACGTTAGCATTAGCTTTTCAGCTAAATACAACAATCTGTCTGATTGTTATAAACTTTACAGACGGCACAAAAACAACACAAGATAACAACGTTATATTTGAACAAAATAAAATATAGTTTGTGTTTTGAAAAGTAGTTAAGAAGAGCGTCTCATGACCCTGATTCACCTTGAAACTTGGATGGTTGTATTTAAAAAAAATAGATTAACTTATGGATTTTTCTGGTGTCACATTGAATCCAGATGTTTTATAACGTATAGTGTGTCGTCCCATGTGTTTCTGCTGCAGTGCCGCGCGCCGGACCCAGGAACATGCGCGTGTTCGATGCCACCACCAGCACCCTCACCATCGGCTGGGACCACGCCGAGGGTCCCGTGAGGCAGTACAGGATCGCCTACGCTCCCATGACCGGAGACCCCATCACAGAGTTTGTGAGTGCTAAACTCCAGATTTACAGCAATCACAAGGGTCTGTGTAAATGATCATGGTCATCGCGTACCGTCAGAATCTGAAGGGGAACTTTCCTGCAAGTACAGAAATAACTGTGAAGCGTTTAGTTCCAGTTTAAACCAGTTCAGCGTCTCGTTGCATGTTGTCTTGGGAGATTCATTTCAGGTAATGATGTGTTTGGGTTTTGGATAAACCCTTGAGTCACATCTCAGGATTCCCTTGGCTCGGTTCAGCCCATAAATCACCGATCAGTGAGACTAATTACAGGCTCTGTTAAACAAACACCACAATTTGGGCCATGATAACATTATTAATAGTCCTAAATAATGAGCCGGACCAGCTGCGCTCCCCTCCACTTGTTAGTGAAGCACCTGTTGGGTATGAGTCAGCTAACTGCAGCGGAGGGACGCCGATGAAGAGATTTCTCCAGACTGGGACGTAGAACCGTTTATAAATGCACACAATTATTACAATTTAGCATCTGCAGCCGACTAATGGAGAAGGTTTGTGTTTGTACACAACTTCCATGAGCTGCAATGTTCTGCTGATTCCTTCCTGATTGTTAGAGTTTTTTCTGCTAAAGTGAAGGAAACCTTAAACGTTAAGGCCCTGAAGGTAAAACACCTTTCGGACTGCTCACCCCGACCACTGTGAGCTGGAAGTTCAAGAAGTTCACATTAAAGAGTGTCGACACTCCCGGATGAACACCTAGAAGCCTCTGGAGACGTCAAAATCTCAAAGTTAAGCAAATTATTTTCCGATTGTCTGAATTGTAAAATATATTTTCATGTTTAAATATTTCACAGCTGACTTTTTAGTCTCTCACGTGCGGTTTGTGACAGTTTTGGTTTTATTTAGCAGGAAGTTTTTGTCAACAACAAGTACAAAGTTCTTCATAAAGCATCAGGAAAATTTTAAGTAATAAATCAAGCTGCAGGAGAGTTGAAGATTCTCCAAGAGACCCGAGGTAGCAGCTGACTGGGTCCAGCGGGTCCTGACTCCCAGTCGACTCAAACACACCGGAGGGCTGTCACAACGTTTATCTACACGGATCAATGGATGCAAACGATGTAGAAACGTTGTCCTCTGTGGTGTTCTGATCCGCAGACTGTGGTTCCCGGCAACAGAAACAACGCCATGCTGCAGAATCTGCTCCCCGACACCCAGTACAACATCACCGTAGAGGCCGTCTACGCCGAGGGCCCCGGGGGGTCCCTCAATGGGAACGGACGCACAGGTGAGGCCGCCACAGACTTAACAGAAGCTCTGCAGGCTCTGCTGTGGAGAAACGTAGCCAGAACTCAGCTTCAGTCCCCTGAACGCATCTTCACGCGATGTGTTCAGGCTCCAGTTAAGTGCATGAGACAGAAGAGAGAAGTCTTCACACTTTGCCCGTTGTGCAGCAGCTGATAAAGAACAGAAATAGAGAAAATACTATCGTTTGCATGCAAACAGCAGACGTTTGTCGATGCTTGCATGTGCAGAATTCTGCTATTAAAGACTTTACATTTAAAGTACACTTTAACGAGGACTGAATCAGGCTTCTCTTGACGTTTCTCTCTGCACCTTTGTCCTGAGGGCAGAGGCTGAAAGTGGTGATTTAAGGGAAGGCAGCAGGTTTCAATCTTTGATTTTTTTATGAGCTTTTTGCTGCTTGAGTAGGTGATAATGTGTTGACAGCTCTAACAGCTCCACACTGTGCGCCATAGTTAGCAAACAAGGTTTAAGACAGTCGGATTTAAAAGTGACAAAAATGAGCGGTTTCCAGTCAAACAGCAGAAAAATCTCCAGTTTGAGTTCATTTTTTTAAGCTTCTAAATATCTTTTTAAAGGAAAACCCCACCTAAACTCTTAAAAACAGTCACAAAACATCAACAGGAGCGTCTTGAACTGCTCCAGCATCAAATCATCAGTATGTTTCCAACAACTGTGGAGCTTTGGAGCTCCGAGGAGGCGACTGTGCAACACTCGAGTGGATTTACATCTTTTAAGATCGGAGCTTGTAATGTTTAAATAAAGAGAAACACTTCCAATGAAGGTTTCTGCACGAGTGTCTAGTTTGTTGCCAGGATTGAACCTGTGAAGTCCGTGTTCCACCTGCTGCTGCTGATGCAACAGCTCACAGGAGTCCAGTCAAAATAAATACAGTAGACATACATAAGTCAACACGTGTTACTGTGACGAGTTCGACCACTGAGAGCACTTCACTGGTGACACAAAGAGTGTGTGTGTGTGTGTGTGTGTGTGTGTGTGTGTGTTTTTCAGGAGTCCAAACAGCAGTATCACATATAATGAATCTCTTCAACAGACATGAGGAGGTAGAAATGTTCAGTTTTATTTTGAAAAAGCAAAAAAGAGTCGGAACGACTAAATTAAATAAATATAAAGTATGAGGGTTCATTGTTTCTTAAAGAATATAAAAATAAGTTTTGCTAAGTTTTTCCTCCTTTTCTGCTACGTCACTTTAAAAATGCGTAAAATAATCTACGTCACTTTAAAACCTTTAAAAAGACGCTTCTTTCAAAATCAAAGCAGCCTTAAACTGCAGTATGTTGGTGGTGCTGATGAGCTCGGGACACTGAACTGAACTGAAAAAGGAGAGACTGTCAGAACTTGATGAAAACAGAGTCTATGTGACTTCAGTTCTCACCAGCCGGATCCGTCAAAGTTCAGTTCAGTTCAGTTGAACTGAGCTAAAACGTGAAGATTCAGATTTGTTGTTGTTGTTGACTCGCGTCTCCTCGCTGTCGCAGTCGGCCTGTTGAGTCCCAGGAACCTCCGTGTGTCCGATGAGTGGTACACCAGGTTCAGGGTGTCCTGGGACGCGGTGCCAGCTCCTGTCCAGGGATACAGACTCATCTACTCTCCTGCAGGTTCAGGTGAGACGACGCGTCCACACAGTTCAGGTGAAATGTGACTTGGATGAAGGTGAACTGAGGATAAAAGGCCGTGCTTGTGTATGTTGTTATATATATTCTTTATATTTCACAAGCAAAAAGGTGAAGATTAGAAAAAAGAGAGAGAATCTTGTGTTGTAAGGTCCATTTCTGCAGCTTGGGAACAATTTCTTTAAATAAAATAAACAGCAAAACATGAAAATAAAGTATGAAAAGCTTCTGCTGAATGCTTCCCGGACAACCCTGTGTGATGTTTGATTACAATAGTCTGTTGTCTTTGCAGCCACAGAACAGCCCATAGATCTATATGTGGGCGACGTGACCTCCTACACTCTGCACAACCTGCAGCCTGGAACCGTGTACGACCTCAAAGTGTTGGCTCAGTACACCGGCGGCATGAGTGGACCGCTGCCTGGACAGGGAACCACACGTACGTAACAGTAACCCAGTCACTTGAAACGCTCAAGAAACTTAATATGAAAAGACATTTTCTCATCTCTGTGAGATCTAGTTTTCTGTATTTGTGCCGATGTTTCTGCCTCTCAAACACAAAGAAGGAAAAGGGAAATTCATTTGAAACTGGGACTTAAGTTGGATTTAAGTCAGAGAGAAACTTCTAAAAACACTCTTAGTACATTCAGAGACCCAACAGACAATCTTCTTTTAAAGACTCGTCCTACAGGACGTATAAACAGCTCTGGTTTATGGTGAATTAAACAAAAATGGTTGAAAAGCATCGAAAACATACATTTGTAGAAAGTCCCTCCAGAAACAATGTCCCAGTTAAACTGTGGAGATCTCTAAAGCCTCTGACCCGATCTGCTCTGCAGGCACGTAGCACGTAGCATCAGAGGGTGTAGCATTTATCATGCATGTGTCTTGTAGAGTTCACATGCACCAGGGCAACATTTGGTGGTCCTATCCCTGAAACTCTCTGATTGGTTTAAATGTGAACCTCTGTCCTCAGTCTACCTGAACGTCACCAACATTGAGACCTTCAACGTCGACCACGACAAGTTCTGCATCAAGTGGACTCCTCACAGGGCGGCCACGTCGTACCGCATCAAGCTCAACCCCGTCGACCGTAAGTCTCCATCTTCACTTTAAACCAATAACACGTGTTCAAACTCCCGCCAAGCGTTGCCCACGTCTCCTGGCAGCCGCTGGTTGGCATTTATTTCCACGTGACATGAACATCATGTCTGGTTGGACAGAGCCAGCTAATATGTGGCATTTATTACTTGATACGTGATTAATTATCTAAATTGTTCCTTGTTAATTCTTTGTCAATGCAGCCACAACGCAACATTCCCGTCTCACTAGCACTTCCGCCTCCTTTAGCTGCGTTAGCTTCACGTGTGCACCTGATGGCGGTGGTGTGGTCCACTTCAACAGTCGGGTCTTGATCGGAGGTGACTTGTTTGAGGTGATGCGTGCGGTTATGTGTGCACTAAGACTCCCAGCAGATGTCTGAAGGCATATCTCCAGATGAAGTCATGTCTGTGGAAGCTTCAGATCCTTCGCAGCGTTCAGCGAAGTGTCAGCTGTCGGGATCACGTCTAGACTCTCGGAGACTGTTTATGTTTGAGCCTCCCCCTTGTGATTATTACTCGAAGCAGGATGCAAGTTTTGGCCGTGGACAGGAAGCAAGCGACCGACCACCAAGCTTTAACTGTGTCTGCCGGTAAAGATTACATCCTTTCCAGTTAGTGCAGGCTCTTTGAATCCCATCTGGTTCGTATCCGCACATGGACACGGCTCAGCGGTCAAAGAGCAGGAACAACCAGGGAGGAGGGAGCATATCCATATTTGAAGATCTATATGGGAATCATTACAATGACGGGTTGCCAGAACAAATATGTGTCGGATGTCGGGTTTAACCGCTACCAGAGGATCAGAAACCCTCCGTCCCGCTGAAGAGCAGCAGCCGGCTGTTAGTTCTCCGTGGTCGGAGGCGCTGGAGAGACGAGCGAGTGGAAAATCTGCGAGCGGGTCGATCGTTTCCTCCGAATGATCTCATACCAGGGATGTTTGGTCAACATCCCTCTCTGGACAAATCCATGTGTGACTTCTCTCCTGATGAATGAGGGGCCACTGTTTTGGAGGAGATGGAGACGACCGACATGTTTTCCCAGAAGGACTTTCACACGACGCCACTCACATCATATTAACTGGTTGAAGTTGCAGAGTTTGTCCTGAAAGTGGCGCCGGACTCTGCCTGCAGGAGTGGATCCCCGTCGATGGCAGCTGTCTCCGCGATAAACACGCTTTGTTTGTTTGTGCTTCCTAGAACGCGCAGTGTAAATAGGAAACCGTGTTATCAATATCTCACTGCCCGGCCGCGCAGGGGCCTAAACACTTCACTGGGTTTGTTCATCGCCGACACGTCGACGAGGACGACAGCTTTGTGGAATTTAAGAATCGTTTTATTTTCTTCACATTAGCAACAAAACAGAAAATGCAGCTGCACTGACATTTAAGAAAACCCCGTTCCCCTGCGTGACAGACCAATCAGGATGTTTGCTCGCTGTCAATCAAATCTGGGTTTAGATGTTAAACTTTACGTTTTTAAACTTTCCCTCCAGACGCGTCATCAGTTTCATACTGGTACTAGCTGTACCTGTACCTGCAGGTGCGGCCGGGTGTTAACTCTGCACAGTGAAGCTCAAACATCCACATCAAGTCACAAGAAGCAAAACACTTGTTTCCTTTGGAGAAACACTGAAGATTTGTGAAATAAACCCAAACACACGAAGCACAGAAAAGGCTAAATGCTGTAAAACCAAACACATTGTTCGTCTCTCGTGAAGCTGAAACACGACGATCCATCAAGAACAACTTTAGTAGTAATGATCATTCCTGCTATCACACCCCCGGAGATGATATTGACACTTATATGAAGTTTAAAGAACGATATAAAACCCTCTGACTGGTTTACAAGATACAAGCTACGAACCTCTGGAGCTTCCTGTGTCTCGCTGAGTCCACGTTCCACTCCACATGTGATCGATTCCCATGAAAATGTTTAATTGATCAGGTGTTTACAGGTTTTTTAAAACGAGTATAGCACCATTAGCACGCTACGACTTGGTTTAGTCTTTGAATCTAGCAGCAGATTTATCAGAACACACTTCTTCAGTGGTCGTGCAGAAACATTCCTCTGTTGATCGTAGTGTAAATATGCTGATTGATCCAGTCAACCCGACTCCTCCGTGTTCCTCTGCAGCCTCCAGTAAAGGACAGCATGAGATCACCATCCCCGCCGGCCTGCCTCAGTACTGCTTCGACGGACTTTCCCCCGACGCTCTGTACACCGCCACGGTGTTCGTTCAGACCCCCAACCTGGAAGGTCCGGGGGTCAGCGCCAAGGAGAGGACCTGTAAGTTGTTGTGGAGATGTTTCTTTTACTCTTTAGGATCAATTAAAACCAGCTGAAAACAAGCTGCAGATTCTTTTTCTTATCACACGTTCATCAAAATCAAAGACTCAAAATCTCAAAGAGGAAAATAAAGAACAATAATAATAAAAACGAGTCATCAGCTTAAAATGTAGGAAAGAAAACGTGTGTGGTGGCGATCTGCGCCCAGCGAACGCCATGTTTACTGTTGTTTATTGTTGTTGTTTCTCACAGTGGTGAAGCCAACTCCAGTTCCAACGCTGCCACCGACCCCGACGCCTCCACCCACCATCCCCCCGGCGTGGGCGGGTGAGTTCACTTACACTTCAAGGCTGTTTGGTTGTTTTTATGCTGCAGCGATTCATGTCAGCACTTCCCGTCTGTATGTAGACACAGGCCTTCCTCTTCTCCTTCTTCCTCTTCTCCTTCTTCCTCTTCCCCTTGCTCTCCTTCCTCTTCTCCTTCTTCCTCTTCTCCTTCTCCTTCTTCCCCTCCGTCCTCTCCTTCCTCTCCTCCTTCTTCCCCTTGCTCTCCTTCCTCTTCTCCTTCTCCTTCTTCCTCTTCTCCTTCTCCTTCTTCCTCTCCGTCCTCTCCTTCCTTTCCTCCTTTGGTTTCAGGTATCGTAGTTGACCGTCTTGTGTTCAGCCTCCTGCCGGAGTCCAAACGGACTGTGACTACAGACAGACAGACAGGCAGGCAGACAGGCAGACAGACAGGCAGACAGGCAGACAGACAGACAGGCAGGAAGGCAGACAGACAGTTCTAAACAGCAGTCGACACAATTAGAACTTTAGTGTAAACTTGAATCTTTTAAAGATCAGATTTAATGAAAGACCTCCTCCCATGATGCCGTGCCACATTCAGAAACACCAGGTCCAACAAAGCCGCCAGCCCCCCCGCCCCCTTAAATAAACAAACAGCTCTCGGATCATCTCAGGACTGACTGGATCTTTTCATTCGGGCTCTGATTGGAAACTCCTCAGTGCAGCGTTTTGGCCGAGGCGCCGGTTTGAGCGCCGGCTTCTTCTGGATCCGGCCGGTGCCAGCTGAGGAGTAATAGCCGCCACATGTGCTGCTGGCCCCGCGGGGCCGCACGGACCCACAACTGTAGGTGTAGAGAAAGACAGAAATCTGCATCGCTCGGCCTAAAACTTGTTTATAAAAGGTGGAGGAGCCGTGTGCTGCATCACATGAGGCAAAGATTATTCCGAGTCTGAGAGGAACCCATTAACGACGGCTCACTTTAAACCTTCTGGTGACCAAATGTGAACCCCGTAATTACCATACGTGGCCCCATCTCCTCATTTTTCTCCATCAGTTTGTTTTGCTGCCTCGTTTTAATGCGCTCCGGCTCGCAAACAATAATTATGCCGTGTGACGGTGCCATTTTCTCTGCTGGTGTTCGTTCGCTGCTTTGTAAAGCTGCGTGTTTACTTGTTTTTCCTGCCTCGCAGTTTGCAGAGGTGCCAAAGCAGATGTGGTGTTCCTCATCGACGGCTCCTGGAGTATCGGCGAGGAGAGCTTCACCAAAATCATGCACTTTGTCTCCGGCATGATCGGCGCCTTCGATGTCGTCGGGCCGTCAGGAATGCAGGTTTGTAAACGCTGCAAACGTTGATCCAAGCGAGGAAGGACGGACCAGGACCCGAGTCCTGCAGACAGGAAATAAAGTAGGACTTTAGATTTAAACTGAGAGACTGACCTCTAATCAGCAGCGGGTGGCTGATTGGTTGTCTTGTTAAGGTGGACTGGTTTAGTAGCATCCCAGTTGTGTTGTGCATCCTGTATTATCATCACATTTGAGCCTCAGTTCTTCTGAAACATAAATTCCTGTTTGTCTTTTTGTCTTTGACAGTTGTTCACAAACACTTGCAGCTGGTTTACGCAGATTTTCCCAGAATCCTCAAACACTCGTTGGTCCATCTGGATAAATAAATGTTTTGTTTGCTGCACATTTAAAAAAAACCTTAACTTGTTTCCCAAGTTGTGACTCTGTCCAATGATCCGTACAGAGCCCATAGCTGAAAGGGACTCATCTGCTTTCCACTATTTTATATCAGTATTTTTTCACACATGACAGGATTATATATTTCTTCAGAATGCAGAACTGTTCTTGTAGCTCTGATAATCAATCAATCAATCATCTCCGGTTAGAGGTGGTGAAGCCTCCTGGGTCCTGACTTCCTGCTAATGTTTCCAAACAGGTGTCATTTGTGCAGTACAGCGACGACGCAAAGACGGAGTTCAGGCTGAACGCTTATCAAGACAAAGGCGTCGCCATGTCTTCGCTTTATCATATCCGCTACCGAGGAGGAAACACCAAGACAGGTGAGGTCACACGCCACGTGGCACGCTGACAGGCACACGGCCGGCCCGACAGATGTTTCTCTGACGCAGCTTTCTTCTGTGGAGCAGGCGTGGCGCTGAAACACACCTACGAGAAGGCCTTTTCTATTGAGAACGGGATGAGGAGGAACGTCCCCAAGGTGGTCGTAGCGATCACCGACGGACGCTCGCAGGACGAGGTGAAGAAGAGCGCCGCCAAGCTGCAGCACGCAGGTAAACGGCCGCTAAAAGCACCCGTTACCACGCGCCGCAGTACATACTACAGTGTTTCGTTAGTTTGCATTCTGACTGCATGTCCGTGCCCCGTCTTCAGGTTACAGCGTCTTCGCCATCGGCGTGGCCGACGTGGATTTCGTCGAGTTGCAGGAGATCGGCAGCAAACCCAGCGAGAGGCACGTCTTTGTCGTGGACGACTTTGACGCCTTTGACACCATCAAAGAAAACCTGATCACCTTCATCTGTGAAACCGCAACGTCATGTAAGTTTGCACGACATCTACCGAACCCAATATCCAGGACGGTGCCTCCGGTTCTCTTGCTTGAATGTCTTTCTCTCTTGTTCCCCAGCGTGTCCCCTGATCTTCCTGAATGGATTTACTTCACCTGGTAGGTGCAAGCGATGACGGAGGAAGCTTTGGAAGCTTTGTACCTAAATGTCCAAACCTCCTGATGTGTTGTGTTTCAGGCTTCAGGATGCTGGAGGCGTTCAACCTGACGGAGAAGACCTACAGTTCCGTTAAAGGCGTCTCTATGGAGCCGGGCTCCTTCAACAGCTACACCGCGTACAGACTCCACAAAAACGCCTTCCTGACTCAGCCCACTAAGTGAGTCTCACACGATTTGAAGGGTGAACAATTGCTTTGCACTCATACATTTGTAGGTTTGAGGTTGAAAGACGTCTTGGAGGAAAGCTGCTCTGGAAGCAATGATCTCACAACGTAAATCACTTGAATGCCAAACATATTTTGTTCTTGACGTCCTCCGAGAAAAGTGTGTAGATTCAAACCTCCTGAGCTCAGCAGACACTGTTTCCTGGAGCTCCCCCGTGACGCTGCAGATCGTCCTGCCCAGCTGCGTCCAGACTGATGAGCTCATTGTCTTTTTGCAAAAAGGGGGTCAGTGGATTTACGATGCCCTGTGAGGTCCAGCAGGGCTGAGCTGCAGGTCCTGACGGAGTGCAGCAGGAGTGCTTCAGTCTGAAGCTGTTTCACACAACAAGCCTCCGTCAGGCCACTCAGTGCAAACCTCAACCGCAAGCTAAAGTAGACTGCTAACGCTGGCCTCCACCCAGCACAGGCGTCCCATATCCAGAACATCTCATGCAACACCAAAAGTGGTGGAAAACAGCTTGAGTCCTGACTGTTTACCAAGTCCTGATTCCAAAATGTGTAGTGACATCAGAGGGACCAATGAGAAACATCCTGCTCCCATTTAATAAAGATAAAAACAATGAGCCGGAGGTGGAAAAATGATTTTAAATCCTTTTCTTCTGTAGAATCAGCAACACCACAAAGAAAAGCAGTTCAAATCTATGGTTTGGTTTGAAACGCTACTCGTTTTGGAGACTTGATCCTGGCAATAGAGTCTGAACTGAACTATACGATAATTCTGTACATTTATTTGAGTTTTGATGTTCAAAGTCCATTCTTGAGCCTGGAAACAAGCATTTGAGGAAACAAGGTCCATTTAGTCGCCGAGCATCCTGAAGCGCTTCAGTGCTTCTTGTCAAAGATCCTCCGAGTTCTTCTGAACGATGTTCCTTCATTACGTCAGTTTTCTTTCACGCGAACACCAACAGCGCTCGCTCGTCTCGGTGGTGTGGTGTTGGTGGGCGGGAGCCAGAAAGCGAACACAAACCTCCCAGGAGGTGTGGAAGTCCGGTGACTGCGACGGCTGTAACATGAACTCTGAACGTGGACCCTTGTGGTGTGAAGTTTTTAAAGGTGACCCACGACGCCGTCTTCTTCTGTCTCGCCAACAGAGAGATCCACCCTGACGGTCTCCCTCACGCCTACACCATCATCCTGATGATCCGCCTGCTGCCCGACTCGCCCACCGAGGCCTTTGACATCTGGCAGGTGTCAAACAAAGATCACAAGCCAGAGACCGGCGTGACTATCGACCGTAAGTACCACCCTCCTCTGTGTGTGTGTGTGTGTGGTGAGTTGGCGAGGTGATGTGGGGGTGTACTGAGCCAGGCTTGTGATGCAGAGCTCAGCTCGGGTCCGGTCTCGGGTCCGGTCTGGTCTGTCAGCAGGACTGTCTGCCGGGCCGAGCGCTTGTTCTGGGTGTTGAATAAAAAACCCCGGACAACCACGAGGTTCAGACCAGATGATTGACCAAGTCAGAGCTAACATGCTAGCTTGCCAGGCTTTGTGCTAAGCTAAGCTAACGTGTTCAGATATTACAGCCAATAAGCCTCTTTTCCCCAAATACTCAAACTTTTGCTTTCAAGCTCGGATGAAGATCAGTTTAAATGAGAGAAGAACTCACAGATCTCAGACGCCTGCAGAGCGTCCGTGGACACGTGGGGGTTGCAGATTGGTTGGTAACGTTGTGGTGAACGTGTTTATATAATCTAATAAATCAGAATATGCTGCTCACTAATTCACTTACGCTGTGAAACACAAGCGTTAACTTCCTGCAAGTCTGAGTTTGACGTTTTCGACTGAAATAAACTTTAAAAAAGGTGTTTGATGTCGTTCAGGAAAGTGAACAAGATGCTGTTCCCCTCATGTGAACATCACAACTCTTTGACCTTTGACCTCTGTGTAACACCTGTGTCTCTGCTCAGCCTCCAGCCAGACGGTGTCCTTCTACAACAAAGACACTCGCGGGGAGATCCAGCGGGTCACGTTCGGCACCGACCAGGTGAAGAGGATCTTCCACGGAAGCTTCCACAAGGTAAAAGAAAGACCCACCGGGCTGTGTCTCTAAGGGCTGAGTGATGTGCGTGACCGCGGAGTGACACATCAATCGACTCGCACCCGCTTTGTTCTCGCTGGACGTCCCGAGGACGTTCGGATTCTGCAGATGCCTGAGATTCCAAATGTGTTGTATATTAACAGTTCGAGCAGCTCACATGCAACTGCAGGCGTGTTTCTGACAAACAGATGGTCCTCGCAGGCTGTCAAACGCTTCTTTTTATGGATCACATGCAGGTCTGAAACGGGTCGGGTTAGATATCCATGGACGCTGATGCTGCTGGTCACATTCGAGTTACAGACAAACACTGACTCTGCTTTTGAAGACATGTCATCCTCTGCTCAGATTTCGAGTTGCACCCTCGAAGTGTCGCGAGCCGCCGACAGAAAGTACAAAAGACTTGATTCTTCTCCTGCAGCATCTGGGAAGTCATTTGTACCTTGTTGTAAGTTTTATTCTTTGGTCTCCTGAGGTACAACGTGGTTAGTGCACCAGCTTCTCTTTGTCGTGCAGCTCGAGCTTTAAGGACACTTGTGCACAAAGATCCGTAAGCTCTGCTGTGAGGCGGCGGGGGGGGGGGCAGCAGTTGCTGCTGGGACGCTCGCCTGGAAAATATTGGGTCACTGCTATTAAACAATTACATCAGAGCAGCGCCAGCAGGAGGGCGGTGCTCGAGAGGAGGGCTGGGGGGGGGCAGGCGCTCAGTCTCTTGCTCCGCCTGGGGGAGTTGGGGGTGGTTCAGGCAGCTCTGTGGTTTGACCCCCCAGCATGCCTCTGTGCACGACGAGAGGCCTGTGTCAGCAGGGAGGCGCTCACTGAATGTGTAGTAATATTAATAGAGGAGGTTGTCAGCAGATCACCTGCAGCGCTGCGGTGACAGCTGCCCCCCCCCCCGGGCCTCCCGGCCCTCAGGCAGGAAACGCTCTTTTCAACACAAATCATGACAGTGACCCAGCCACAGAAACCTGACTGACATGTTTGTTTCAGTGTGCGATTAAACTGTGAGAAAGTGCTGCAGAGCGGATCCCTGAGGGGGAATCCTGCCCTGAGAGGTCAGAGGTCACCATTAGAAAGACAAACAGCCTGCACATCAGCAGCACGTAACGGCTTCACTCTCTGCTGTCTCCTCTCTGAACCCTGCGCCAACAACACCGTTTGGTAAACAGCCTGTCAGGCAGCGGGAAGGGCAGCGCCTTGACCTCGCAGACACACAGATCTGAACCGAGTGAAGACTCCCCGTCCAAAGATGGGAAATAAAGATGCGTTTTGATTCAACTGACTCTTTAAATGTTTTATCGCTTTACTGTCACATAAATCTTAATGCAACACTATGTGACACATCACTCTGAACACATAAAAACTATATTTTAAAAAGACTCACTAACTCTGTCTCATTACCGAAACATTCAGGGCTTCTGCGATCAGCTGTCAGCGCTAATCCCACGATTAAATGCGTCTGATGTCGGGTTTGTGCGTCTGTTCTCGGCCACAGATCTTTTACGAATTGAGATTAGTGTTTCTGTAGTTCCAACAGAGTGAGACGTCTTCTCTCACTTTAATCATATCATTTCAATAATATAACCTTTAAAACTCTTCATCCTTTTGAACCAGGTCCTCCAGGATTTGGATCAAGTAGCTCGTGGGAAAAATATAAAGGTGTGGCGTTTTGTTAAAGAGGAAGATCCTCACAACGTCTCTGCTTTAACAAACGGTCTCTGCAGGGATCCTCAGAAGAACCTCTGAACCAGGGTCAGTGCTAAAAACTAGCATTTTAGTGGACGCACTTTGACGGGCGCAGCTGCACGTTGCAGACCGTTTGTGACACAACTGACACAAACTGCTTTTGGCATCTTTAAATGGGAGCATACAAACATACAAACAAGGTGAAGAAGCGACGCTTTCATTCATTTTTATTGTGACTTTAAAGTGCCCAGAAGGCTCAGAGCAACAGGAAGGAGTCCAAAACCAGAGCGCCACATGAGTCTGACTTTCCATCTGTGCAGCCGAGCGCTGGCTCTGCTTCTTCTGAATGAACACAAAGACGTTTGCAGAGTTTTAAACAAACACAAGTGCGGCGGAGACACACTTGTGTCGAGACACGTCGGGCTCCACCGGCGGACTCAGGATGAAAACCAGACACAAGACTTTGGTCGTAGAACAAAAGAATGTGCCAATAAAATCTTCCTCTCCCTTTTCTCTCTGAAGCTCCATATCCTGGTTTCATCCACCGGCGTCAAACTCAACATCGACTGCCAAGAAGTGGCCGAGAAGGAGATCAAGGCCGCTGGAAACACGTCCGGCGACGGCTACCAGGTCCTGGGCAAGATGTCCAAGTCCATCGGCTCCAAAGGAGAGTCAGCAACTGTAAGTCTGCTCCCATCCTGTTTACACACACACAGGCTGTCATTTGGACTTTTAGTGTGTGAATGAAATGTTGAGGGTTGGATCTCTTGCAGCTCTGGATGGATCAGTATCGATATCACAAATACAGCTTCAGACAGAAAGGAGCGAGAAAATGAAACAAAATAATCAAAGCCTCATGGGAGTTGTAGTTTCTGACAAAATAATAGAAATGTTTCTCTGCAGCAGAGGCTTTTGTTACTGTGGTGTTTCTTCTAGTTTTAGTCTCTGCTAAGCTAACATTAGCTAAGATTAGCTTATTCATTGAAGTTGCACTCGATTTTTCTTTTGCGTGACGTTAGCGTGACGTTAGCGTGACGATGGAGTTTGAACAGAATGGAGGACTGTGCATTAGTACGGCAGTATTCGGGGTTCTCGGGGCTGCCGGTTCTCGGGGCTGCCGGGTCTTCTGGGAGCTGTGAAGGGCGGATCAGAGACACATGTACCACAACACCATTTCCATGTTGTTCTTTTTCTTTTTTCTCGTTTCCTCTCCGCAGTTCCAGCTCCAGATGTTCGACATCGTCTGCAGCTTGGGCTGGACCAGCAGGGACAGATGTTGTGACCTCCCGTCCATGGTAAGGGGAACCCCCACCTCCACGAAATGAACATCCTCCTCCCGCCCCTCTAACCTGCAGCCAGCAGCTCTGGTGTCGAGCACCGAGGGGTTTTGGCCTGCAGACTAAGAGTTTCTTCCCTGATATCATTTTTTGGAAGCAAGCTGCAGGCGAGTACAGTGTGCCTTCAGTGCACGCAGGAAGTGCAGGAACAGAGACGCCTCTCGATGATCCTGATGTTGGATTTAAACCTCACATCTGCTTGTTTGTTTGTACGTGTGTGTGTGTGTGTGTGTGTGTGTGTGTTAACTGGTGGTCTGATAGGAAAGCGTCAGGACACCTGGTTTCCCTCGAACATCTTTTCTGGAAGAAGGCGTTGCAACTCGAGGACAATGAGAAAACATTTAATGACACATTTAGTGTGGAAGTAATTACAACCTCCTGACAGTAAAAAGCAGATGTGTTGTTGTGCTGTGTGTCCTTGACTTTTTCTTCTTGGACTCGGCGGCAGATGAAAGCTCAGAGCGGCGTAATCAGAATCAGAACCGGCTCCAATCAAAGAGGAACAGAAACAGAAACAGGCTGGAAGTGATGCAGCTGACAAAGGGGCCGGGAGATACGATACGAAACGCAGCGCCACTTCCACAAAGCGTCTGCGCCGACAGAGTTTCCTCTGCAGCCGGGTTCCTTCATGTCACCACGACACTTTGTGACCCAGCGAGTCGGACTCAGTGTGGGTTCACTGCGCTGGATGATTCCAGCAAACGCAGGGAGGGAAGTAAAGAGAAAGTTGTGAGAGTTTGCAGGCAGTTAAGAACTTTAACAAACATCACATCCCTCCTGGGTTTCACAGAGAGGTTTGTTTGCAAGCAGTTAAATATTTGGGCTCCGGCAGCTCCAGCGAGGCGTTTAGTGGCTCCGCTCTGGCCTTTCTCACGTCGGTCCCAGCAGACCTCTCCGGAGACGCTGCAACACATAAAGCTCGGTCTGCAGTTGGGACGTCCAGGACGCGTTGAACAGGATTCAGCTCTGGTGGATTATTATCTCAATTGCTGCAGAGCGAGGACAGCTGCTTGATTGGGCCGTTCTGCAGACAATTATTAAAATGATGCACACTCGGGGGAGATCCTCAGAGACACACACCCCAACAAGCTCCACATCCATGTGAAAGTTAAAGATGTAGATTCACGTGTGGCAGCAGTTGCTTTGTGAAATGCTCCTCTCCAGGAGGCCGGGGGTTTTTAAACATTCCTCAACTGTTTTCTTACGGTTTAACTTTCACAAAAGCTTCATTTCACCGTGGTGGTGTTGAAATCTCTGGAGCAGAACATCCTCCAGGCTGCCGTCACAGTTGTTCTCGTTGCTTCAGTGTGTGTCGCTGGCTGCTGGTGTTCTGAATCACGTGCTGCTAATAAAGTGACAGTTCAGTCAAACCAGAGGAAACCTTTCTGAAGGTTCACTCAGCGACCGCCTCGTTCATTTCTTAATGTTCAATTATTCTTTTTTCTGCACCGTAACTGTATTTTCTGTCATTTTACATTTTCAATACACAAGGACAGCTTCACAGAGAGACAACAGCTCCTACAACACAAATCAGACTGATTCAGGAACAAACTGCTGCTGTCAGAGACGAAGCAGCTGTTTCATGATTTCATGCTTTTCAAGGTTCATGGAGACACTTGAACTTATTCAACTGTATCTTCTGTCATTTTATTGATGTATCTCTCATTTTAAAACTCTTTTACTGTGAAACAGCTAAATGAAGATGTTTTGTT
>JAVQJL010055886.1:0-22309 GCA_036024295.1 Nannoperca obscura
GTGTGTGTGTGTGTGTGTGTGTGTGTGTGTGTGTGTGTGTGTGTGTGTGTGTGTGTGTGTGTGTGTGTGTGTGTGTGTGTGTGTGTGTGTTTTGTTACTCTTCTGTCCACAGGCCATTGAGACGTGTGTTGCTGCTGCAGGTTTCAGCGTTGGAGAATTTGCTGCCCTGGTTTTTTCTGGCGCCATGAACTATGCAGAAGGTAGACGTGACAAGGTTCTTAACTTGTACGTGAAAAGCATCGTGTTGGTGAATATGTCGTATTTACCCACTGTGTCTTCCAGCTCTGTATGCGGTGAAGGTGCGTGCAGAGGCCATGCAGGAAGCCTCCGAGCTGGTTCCTAGTGGGATGCTGTCGGTCATCGGTAGACCACAGGCCCAGTATAAGCATGCCTGTGTGCAGGCTAAAGAGCACTGCACGGGCCTGGGGATCAAGGACCCCGTCTGCTCTGTGGCCAACTATCTGTTCCCTGATGGCAGAGTCATCGCAGGGCACCAGCAGGTACAGAGCGTTATGGCGGCTTTGAACATGTTGAATCAAAAGAATCCTTCATATCCTGTCGCTTCATCTACATTACAGTGATATAAACCTGTGTGATGAAAAAGGTCCTACACATGTCAAGACAAGTCTCAGTCAGAGCTGCTCTGGACTCTTCTCGTGAAATCTGTCCCATCATATCTGTGTTGTTTTCCCAGGCTCTGAATTTCCTCCAGCAAAACTCGCAACATCTCCAGTTCGTGAGGACCAAGCCTCTCCCAGTCAGCGGTGCTTTTCACACTGAGCTGATGGAGTCGGCCACTGAACCCCTCAGAGAGGTGCTCAGACAGGTGGAAGTCAGTCCAACTCTTTATGTTACAAGAACATGTTCTTATAATCCATCGCTTTCTCTGATACTCGCTATTTCTGACTGCTGTGACATGGAAAACCTCCATATTTATCATGTTTTTCTGTTTTTAATATGATGATTTCCATGTTTATTGCTTATTTCTTCCATTTTGATATGTTTGAAAATCTACTTTAAACATGGAGTTAATGAAAATGTTGCTTTATTTTTAATATGGTGAAACAATATTAAAACTGTACTGTAAAAAAACACATGAATGAACCTTGTGACACCCTCGGTTCGTCCTTAATGCACCCAGTTTTGAAAGCACATCTATGAAATAACGATCAATCTGAAAAGAGTGCTAATTTACAAAACCTGTAAGGCAGAGGTGATTTATTTATCCCCTTTTTCACTATTTTCTGACATTTTCTGGACAAAATGATTAATATATGATTTGAAAAAAGGAATCTGTGGATTAATCGATGATGAAAATAATCGTTATTTTCAGCCCTAAAACAAACCTTTCCTCACCTACCATTTCGTTCTATGGGAGAGTAAATATTATGTTCACTGCCCCTTTTTATATCCGTTAATTTCATCCACTTCGCGCGTAATAACTTCTGCTCATCAATAGCCACGTCGTTGAGCTCCCACTCTTGGGAAAAGTTTCCCGCGTTGACTGATTCGGTGCCTTGTCATCTAACACCTCTCCTTTCTGTCCCCTTCAGGTCCGTCGTCCTGAGATCAACGTGTACTCCAACGTGGACGGCAAACGCTACATGAACGAGAGCCACTTGCGCAGGCAGCTGGTGAAGCAGCTGGCGTCGCCCGTGAAGTGGGAGCAAACTCTGCACGAGATCTACGAGAGGACGCAGGGGAGGAAGTTCCCTCACACTTACGAGGTCGGCCCGGGAAAGCAGCTTGGTGCCACGCTTCAGAAGTGTAACAGGAAGGCCTTCAAAACGTACACACATGTGGATGTCACCGCTTCCGATGACTGATCATGCAGAGATGTGGACCAGCGAGACCTGCAAGCTCCTGTGGTTGCTTCTTATGGTCTTGTTTGTGTATTATTATTATTATTATTATTATGTAATTAAATGATTTTCTATTATTAATGAGACTACACAATTGTGTCATTTTGAAGTTTATTTGCGTCACATAAAAAAGCACTTTCAAATCTGATACAAAAAGTCCAGCTCCCTTCATTTTATATTAGGCCAGGCTAAATATCATTTGTAAAAATGGCGGCCTCTTAAACCAGTAAGAAACGAATCTGGACTGCAAGCCAGCAACAGTCCAATTATGGGAAATAGGCTTTTTGACATTAATACAACTGTGAACCAACATGTCACTGCTACAATATGCTGGCCAACTCTGTAAAACACTGTAAAACCCATTCAAACAATTTCCAAATGCCCTGCCAAAGTTTACAATGTATTTTACCCGTTAACAGTAATATAGCGTCAAATTCAATACCACTCCTGAAAATAGTATAAAAAGAGAAGTCAAAGTAAACAACAGAAACAAATCCGTTAGCAATAACTGTCACTCATTTGCAAACATTTTTGGTATAATATATGATGGCCCAAAAAGACCTGCTTATGGCCCTTTAGGCTCTCCGTTGCCCCCACAGTGCACCGAAAATGGTCACTGCAGCCACCAGTGCCACAGTCACCAGTGCTCCTCTGGTCCAGCCAGTGCAGGTTACTGGTTTCAAACTGGACACCTGTGAAATGAAAGAAAATGAAAGTCTATTCTAGTTGGACTACTCTTTTGATAATTTACACGTTTTTGAAAGAGAGACATGGAGTTAGAATTGACATTTCGAGCTCAGAAAATGATATTTCCCCCACACATTTAAATATTTTATAGAGAAATGATCATGTATATAAAAGCTTAGTTTGATCAAACATAAATCTATTAAATGTATTAAGTTATAATCTGCTATAATCCACATCATTTTACAATAATAACCACTCAGTTTTAGTCATTTGCCTTGTCACATTCCCTACGCTGTGTGCTCTCAAACTGATTTATTACCGTTATTATATATTATACATAATTTTTATTCACTGGGTCTATAAAAATGTCAGAAAATTGAAAAAATGCTAATCACAACATCCAAAGGCTCAAGGTGAGATCTTCCAATGTCTTGTTTTGATCAAGCAACTGTCTAAAACCCATTTTAGACATATAATCAATTTACAATGTAATATAATGTAATATGTAAATATTTTAATAAAAATGCGAAAGTTGACATTGGAAAAACAGGAAACCGAGAATGTCAATGTCAATAGTTGCAGCATTAACATTAGCTCACGATAGCTATATATAGCTGCTAAAATCTGCTAGTGACAATCGTCATTTCAACACACTAAACAATCAAGAAAGCTGCTGTTATCCACTTCTGTGGAATCCTTGACATACATAGCAATAGAAACTAAGGGGGGCGGGGCTTAGCGAAAGGTCACTTGACACACAGATATGATGCAATGAATGAGTGTTACCCAGGCTGCCCAGGCGTCAGCTCTGAGGATCCCCTGCCCAGGCACAGTGCTCGCTATCCAGGCCTTCACTGCCGCAGACAGGCCCTGCAAGCCCCATAACTGCCTGTGGATGTCCCTGGAAGAGAACAGCACCAGGTTACACTTAACACACTTACACTTAACACTTAAATAATATGGAGAGGGATGTTTTTTATTTTTATTTTATACCGATAGATGGTCCTGGTCAGTGCCTGAGCGGGTCTCAGCATGTGGAGAGGAGTTGGTAGCCAGTTAGGCTGTCTGCTGGCCCATTCCCGGTCCAGCTGGTCTCCAATCACAGCCAACTGCTGCCCAAAGGCCCGTGCAGCCCTGTCATTGATCCTGAAGGATTAACGCACGACTCTTGCTCAGTTATCAAGAGTTATTTCCAATGTTGCCATTCTCACACGAGCAAAGTGCTAGTCAAGTCAGGTGTAAAAACACAACAAAAACATAATCCTACACAAGTGATTCCCCAAACAAAAGCCCTTTTTAATATATTGTTTGTTTTTGGTACAAGTGATCCCACATGGTCTGTTGCCTGAGGCGCAGTCTGTCTGAGGTGTATGCTGCTGATGTTATTATGAACAGTCTGGTGTGGGGAAGGGCCTGTTTCACCACTGTACCTGAGGTTCACGTCAAACAGGGTGTCAGTGTCCACCTCACCAGGTCCAGCCTGAAGGGAGACGATGCGACGCGGCTGTCTTGATTGCTCCACCATCTTGTTTTCTGAGAATAGAACCGGTATTATGCAAATAATTCATATTAGTACATGTGAGAAACTGTACCAAGAACTGCAGTAGCCGTGCAGGACAAATAAAAGCTCCGTGTTATTCTTGCTCGGCTACCAACGTTCATTAATAGGCTGTGTAAATACTGGATCATGTGACCAGGATAGGTGATGGCTGTGTTATCGGGGCCAAGCTCAGGTAGATAAAACAGGCTCTCCTAGGTTTGAAGAGATGATATCATCTGTTGGATCCAGTCCAACGGCTGTGCCCACTTGCTACTGTATATTGCAACAAAAGTGTGTTTAAGTTCCCCCTTGGATGTTTAAACTGGTTTATATATGCTACTGTGCATCTAATCTACCTTTATTACTAGATTTATGACTTTTTGTGTTGTGTTTTGCCATAACAATCAGGTTTTGCTTCCTCCTACAGGCACCAGTCATCAGACCAGTTCCTGTTGTGTCTGCACTCGTGCCTTAATGCAAATGCTCTATTTCCATAACTCAAATCAACCAAACTGCCTCACCAAGAAGAAATAAAACATGGCTCCAAAGACTCATAGGCTTTAAATATTTGTTTGTTAACATATCCTGAGTTAATCTACTATACAGTCCTGAAAACGGCTTCCTTAAGAGTAATTATATGGATTTATCTTTACACTGTTTATGCCAATTTACCATCAAAATATAGCCCCAAATGTGGGAATGTTATAATATAATCATAGCTTAGGCTCCAAAATAACAGCCAGGGGACAGCTGTTGAGTATTAATCATGTAATAGCCTGCTGTCCTTTGCCATATTGTCATAACAAAGAGATGAAGTCATCCTTCTCACTGAAAGCGAACAAAGGTCGTGGTGAAGATCACATACTGGATTACACATTAAGCCCGCAGACATCGATTCATTTTAACTACATATCCAAATGACCTTGTATTTAGTATTATGTTGGTAGTAGTATAATTTGAGAGAGATTACTCTAAATGAATTTTAATGCTTCTGGCCTGACAAGAAAAACAGGTGCAATAAAAAAACGAAAGTAAACCTACCTTTTGTGTAGATTAAAGTAGACGCCGCCCTGTAATACATATAAAGACATTATGATTGAAATGTTGGATGGAAATGGAAATAGTAAAACAAAGAAATGTTGGTAAGGTGTTTTCCTGTACTTACAGCAGCGTCCTTTAATCTTGCTGCTCTCAGGTAACTGCCACAAAGATGATTGGCCACACCTTTTACCTGCTGCTGCCGAGAGTGACCAACAGGGGGCGACAGCATCATCATATCCGTTTGGAAAAACAAAACAGAAGAATAAGAGTTTTGTTTTAGAAAATGTATTAATTTTCTTGAATACATTTATTTGTATCTGCTCATACTAATAACAGCGTTGTTGATAACTGTATAATACCTCTTTGTCTTAAAGAGAAATATAATATTCATAAATCAAGAACATCAAACAATCTTCCCACTTTCAGACCTTTTTAAAAAGTATAATATATTTAACCTATTATTATACAGCTATGTATATGCTGACTTTTGTTGATTTCCACCTGTTCTTATTTATTTTGTCTTTTTTTAAATCTGAAATGGTCTCGCTTCTGTTTGCTTGTTGTACATGTTTCAATAAATTCAAATAAAACTAAATAAACAGAGGATATACAACAACATCCAATATTTCTTTACCTTCTGTTGTTTTAAATGATTAATGGGGTAGTCTTGTAGAATTTATTACAAATGCTAATAATTTCACATTGTGGACCCTATAACTTTTTAATTGATTACACTGATGGCCACCAAAATGTAATATATTTTGTGGTAATATTAAGTTTGATTGTTTTTTATACAAAATTATTATTGTGTGACAAAGTTATAACACTTGAACTTTACATTTTGTGATTCCCACACTTCCTCCAGTGCTCCACATTTGAAGTGAAGTCCAGTTAAAATCCCACACAGTGCAACACTGACCCCTGCTGGGACGCTGTGGTAATGTCACCCTGCAATGACATCACTGCGTCCTCCGTTGCTAGGTGACTCTCCCGGAAGGACCAAGCCCAACCCGTCGTCGTTTAATGTTCTTGAGCCATTTCTTGTTTTAAAATGTACCTTAAACTCCAATTACATAGCATAGTAAGGTTATCGCATATATATGCTATTACGTTACAATAACTAAGACTTTTATTGTGACGAGTAAGTGGTGGGCGTTTCGTTACTGTGTCCAGCTTCACGACGCTTTACTGGATCGATAAATGTAGCTTGTTAGCAATAAACCCGCTAACATGGAAGCAGTTATTTGTTGCTAGCTGGAGCTATCAACGATGCTGACAGACTGTCCTGCCGCTGTGTTCCGCTATGAGTTTAAATAACGACAGTGTGGTGAGATTGCATCACTGACTGGGTGATGTCCGTCCAGCCCCTGCAGCAGTCCGGGGAGGATTCAGCAGCCTGCTAACCGAGCCAGCCCGGCTAGCTGATGCTGATGACTGGCTGTTTCCTGACATTGATTTGCAGGTAGGTGGGCTGCTTTGGTGCATGGTAGCTGCATGCATTTTTCTTTTGTCTTTTTTTGCGTTTTGTCCTATCTGTTTGTTTATCTGCTTTTTTTTTATCTGTTTACCTGTTGTTTTGTGCTCCACCCTAGTGGGAGGTACCATGGCCGGTAAGGTGAAGTGGGTGACAGATATTGAGAAATCAGTGCTCATCAACAACTTTGAGAAGAGGGAATGGACCCAAGTCACAGAAAACGACGACTGGAATTTCTACTGGTAGGTTTTTAAAATGTACTTAAAATATCAAAAGTAAAAGTACTGCTTTTGCATAAAAATTGCCAATGTTATTGATATATTATTATACATTATTAGATTATTATTACTGATGCATCAGTGCATAAGCAGCATTTCACTATTGTAGCTGGTCCATGTGGACCTAGTTTAAATACTTTATACAGTATATATAAATATACTACTTTATACAGTATGCAGTTAGGTAGTTTAGTCCAGAGGTTCCCAACCTGGGGTTCGAGCCCCTCTAAAGGGTCGCATGGTAAATCGTGGTTGTGAGATTATTTATGGGGTGGAAATAAAGAAAAAACAAAGTTCTTCTACACAAACATTGGTTGTTTTAGACATTTTTCTAATCTTTGCTCTTTTTTTGTAATATATTGGATCATTTTACCTCTTTGGGCCTAGAACAGTCATTTAAATGAAATCATCTGTAAGGTTTAGAGGGGAAATCACTCTTTGGTGGAACTCAGACATTTGAAATGTGACAAAGGCGCATCATTGTAAGCGGTCACAAGCCATAAAGGTAACAGTATATTATATACTATTAGCTTATCATATGTTTCTTATTAAACATATTAACCGTTAAAGTATTTTGTAGCTGCCAGATAAATAGGGAGGGTGAAATGTACAATATTTGCCTCTTAAATGTAATGAAAAATAATAGGTATATAAGAAGTATATTGTAGCAAATGGTAATATTTTGGTTAAGAAAATGTACTAAGTAAGTTTCAACTGCGGCACATAAGCTATATGTTGATCCTATTTAATGTCAACTAAACTTATTTTTAGGCTCCAGGCTCATTAGATCACCATAAAGCAGGTTTACTTGTACCCACGTGTAGGATGAGCATCCAGACCATCAGAAATGTGTTCAGCGTGGACACCGGCTACCGCCTGTCAGATGACCAGATGGTTAACCACTTCCCCAACCACTACGAGCTCACCAGGAAGGACCTGATGATCAAGAACATCAAACGCTACCGCAAGGAGCTGGAAAAGGAAAGCAGTCCGCTGGCAGAGAAGGACGAGAACGGGAAATATGTTTATTTAGGTATCTATTACAGCGCTGGTGCGAGGGATGAGTGTAGCAATGCACTTATAAAACATGGAGAGGCTTCCTGTTATATAATAGGTTTAACTCTTTGTTCTGTGATTTGTTCAGATTTTGTCCCTGTGACATTCATGCTCCCCGCCGATTATAATCTATTTGTGGAGGAGTACCGCAAGAACCCGTCCAGCACTTGGATCATGAAGCCCTGCGGAAAGGCTCAGGGCAAAGGCATCTTCCTCATCAACAAACTGTCCCAGATCAAGAAGTGGTCCAGAGACAGCCGCACCTCCACGTGAGTTGCCCAAGACATTCTCGCTTCCTGTGTGGAGGATTATATTCTCTTTCTTCTTTCTCTTTTAGTAAAAATGAAGCAAAGTGTGTTCTGGTCTTGTTCTCAGCTCGATCAGTGAAGAAGTCTTGTTTGAGTGAACTGCTTAATAATAAGTTCTCATTAAATTTCCCATAATTTGGTCAGAGGTTTGTGGTTTGCTGATGTTTGGCGTCTTGCTTCTTACCTCCAGGTTTGTAGCAGCATCTAGTGGCAAGGAGGCCTACGTGATCTCCCTGTACATCGACAATCCTCTGCTCATAGGAGGGAAGAAGTTTGACCTGCGTCTCTACGTCCTGGTGACCACATACCGGCCTCTGAAGTGCTACATGTAAGCCCAGAGTTGACATGATGCGTTTTAATGTAGGATGCTAGCACCATCTAGTGGTAATGAGTTGTTACCTGCATGTCAAAAAAAGCGGTTTGTTACATTTGTCTGTAATTGAAAAGATTTAGTTTCATTCATTGATTGATTCATCGATTGAACCAACGTAGAAATACAGTCATTATTACTTTAATTGATTCTGAACTTGTTTATTGAGTCGAAAGCTGCCATGATTAATCATTTTATTGATTAATAAATGGACAGGAAATTAATTGGCAACTACCTTTATAATTAAATGGACTGTTTGTTGAATAAAACAAGCAATGAATACATTGCCTTAGGTTCTGGGGAATTATAAAAGGCATTTTTCACTATTTTCTGGTTAGTTACAGACAAAATGATTTATTGATTAATTGTTTAATTAGAATGATATTAGAATATATATATGTGTAAATATGCAGCTGAATCAGTCATGACAATAACTGTTTGTTATTTCTCTTTGGGTTGTTCCTCAGGTACAAGCTTGGCTTCTGCAGGTTCTGCACAGTCAAGTACACCCCCAGCACCAGTGAACTGGACAACATGTTTGTTCACCTCACGAATGTGGCCATCCAAAAACACGGGGTAAGTCTGTATCTTGTCTGGATATCAGAGCATAGGGTTTTAAATCAGCTTTCAGTGCCGGTGAGTGAGTTCTAAGTTATGGAATGTTGTTTGCTTATAGCATCGTAGAGATTTAGTGTTTAGAAAAGATTAAAATGCATGTGAAGTATTTTTATGTATTAACACAGCAGAAGTTGATGCCTTAACGTGTCATTTTTATTTAACATTGCGTGGACACAAGTAAATATGACGCTGTAACGCAAATTCAGACTTGTCCCCGCAGTGTCACAGAATACCTTATACAGCTGAGTACTTTTGATGAGCATGCTGATGTTCATGTGTAAAACCAGTGTGATTTTTAAAGGAAGCATATTTTTCAAGTTTTTTGTTGGCTGCGTTCATAGTTTCACAAAATGCTGTAACTTCTGCTAACTAGATCCAACGACAATGCCTGATACATTTCAGGTAAAAATATTTGTCTCCAAGCTCACCTGTACTGTAATCTTTTTACAACAGAACTCTATGCAACAAACCCCCCCCCAAGAATTTCAATATCTAGTTAGACTGTGTACCTTTGACGCAGGATGACTACAACCACGTCCATGGAGGCAAGTGGACGGTCAGTAACCTCCGTTTGTACCTAGAGAGCACCAGAGGGAAGGAGGTGACCAGCCGACTGTTTGACCAGATCCACTGGATCGTTGTGCAGTCGCTGAAGGCTGTGGCTGTAAGTGGACATGCGTATAAGAGTGGCTAAACAACTGCTATATACAACATGTTTTTTTTCTCATTTGTTATTTTAACAAAAAGGTGAATACTCTATACTTATTACTGCCTCATAAGATAACTATGTTGTGAAAAGACTATCTGAGATTTGTTTACTCCCACTGCATTTATATATTTATATATATTTATATATATTTATAGACTCACTTTATGCCCATGGCTTCTCCAGTTATAATGAAGTGGATCTTTTTTTTCCACTCTAAGTGACAACTCCCTTCGATAGCTCAGTTGGTAGAGCGGAGGACTGTAGTAAGTAAACCAGGCATCCTTAGGTCGCTGGTTCAAATCCGGCTCGAAGGAGTAGCTTTTAAGCATTTGAACCCATACTTAACATACTGTACAACAGTTACGGTACTACAGTAAAAACTGCACTTGCAGCAAAATACGGTACAGAAACCACTACACCACACATGTTGAATCCTTCTTTCATTGTTTTTTACTTTGTTCCTTTTGGGATGCTGTTTATAGTATTGGGCCTTCAGTGATTCACTTTTAAACACACAGCTGTAAAGCCACCTCGATGTGGTGATTTCTTTTTTGTTTTTAGCACGAGGGTGCACTCAAATTATTGCACACTTCCCTCTTCTACTAAGGGATCTGACTCACTTCCCCTCTCAGGCCTCGACACACAGGCTACTTTTACGCTAATCATTTTTAAGACCTTTCCCGGCTAAATCGTTCTCTACAGCAAGTTCCCAACATATTATAATCATCTACAATGTAGGTCAGTTCCTTTTCCTAACTTTGTCTTTTCTCTCTCTCCCAGCCTGTGATGAACAACGACAAGCACTGTTTTGAGTGTTACGGGTATGACATAATTATTGACGACAGGCTGAAGCCATGGCTCATCGAGGTGAGTCATTTAACGGGAGGAGTTATTGCATCCGTACACGCCTACAGGCTTACACAAAAGGATTTGATTGGCTAAAAATGAACCTCTGCTCTGCCAAGCCCAAAGATACTTTACATAATGACTCGACATCCCTTTTGCTTGAGTGTTAAGCAACTTTGAATGCCCTCCATGTGTGTATGTTTGGATGTGTGCCTCTCTGTATTCAAATGTATGATCAAGGTGTGTCTTTAACCCCTCCAGTGTGTTATTCCACCTGAAAAACATACTGTTTTCAAACCGAGTGTGCACCATGTAATCCAGGCTGATACAGGCAATTTAACATAAAATAGGATTCCTCTGTCATCACTGTATTGTGTGTTTTTTTTTTTGCATTCTAAATATTGTGCTTGTTAAGTAGCTGTCATTTTTTACTGCACTCATTTTGACAGCCGTACAATAGATTTCTGGGTTTCCAGGCTAGGTCTGAACTATTCCTGTTAACAGACACCGATCTGATCTATTTTGGGTGACATGAAGTTGGTTGTGGGGCATAAACGGTCCTCAGTGAGGGACTGAAAAAACGTGTTCCACAAAGTTTTCCCTTGGTTCATTATTCCTGCATTTATGTATGCAAGCAGCCGACTCTCATTAATAGGTCATGCATAACAAAAGCTGAGAGGCTAAGCTATTTGTGTTTGTGCCATCTACTCAAGGAATTAAGAGATAGATATAGATAGATATCTGTAGATATCTGTAGATATCAAATCATCTGTTTTCATTCAACAATGTGTTCGTGCCTGTTTGGATCCTACAGTACACTAATAAGCGCTTCCTGTCTCCATGTTCTGTGAAAAACACCCTTCTGTTTAAATGCAAATGTCACCTTCTCTGTTGGTGTCATTTTCAGGTGAATGCCTCGCCCTCGCTGACCTCCAGCACAGCCAACGATCGCATCCTGAAGTACAACCTCATCAACGACACTCTCAACATCGTCACGCCCAACGGGGACATCCCGGACTGCCGCTGGAATCGCAGCCCGCCCCGAGAGGCCCTGGGCAACTATCAAGTCCTGTGAGTAACATTCAGATCTACCAGTCAGACAAACTCGGCAACCTTTGACAGGCTATGGCCATCCCCTTCGATAGCTCAGTTGGTAGAGCGGAGGACTGTAGTGGATATATCAGGCATCCTTAGGTCGCTGGTTCAAATCCGGCTCGAAGGAGTAACTTTTAACCGTGTGTTGTATGAAAAATAGCTTTTTGTCACATGGGAGAATTCTGGTGCTTTGATGTATTTGTTTGTGGCACAGATATACCTGTATACAGCTCCTCGTTATATTATTATACAAACTTACTAACCTGTTGGTCCAAAGTCTGATAAAAGTACACTCTAATGCACGTATCATCCTCCCTGGTTTCTATCATTACACCATTTTAAAAGTAATTCCTTTGAGCCAGAGACCTAAGGAAATCTGGACCTTCCACTACAGTCCACTACTCCGCTCTACCAACTGAGCTATCGAAGGCACAGTGAGCAACAATGACAGCAATGTCGCCGTGGGGTGACATGGGTTAAGTGATTGTGTAGAACTAGTGTTAGCATAAATTTGACTTTTAGTCTTGTTATTCATGTGACTGCCAGTGCCACTGTACTCTTCTAAAATATGTTGTAACTAATTAACTAGGACTAGTTTACTGGTCAACATGTTACGGGTCTTGACAACATTTCAAGTGAGGGGCTTTTGTCCACTGAGTTATGTGATGGTTTCCCCCATGTCTCCCTTCGATAGCTCAGTTGGTAGAGCGGAGGACTGTAGAGGTTTCACCAGTTATCCTTAGGTCGCTGGTTCAAATCCGGCTCGAAGGAATTACTTTTAAAATGGTGTAATGATAGAAACCAGGGAGGATGATACGTGCATTAGACGCTTTGGATAAAAGCGTCTGCTAAATGCCTAAATGTAATGTAACGAACTACAGCTCAGGCTGATGAATGTAATTAGTTTTGGAGGTTGGTCCTAAACCAAACAATACTAAATGAGCCACAAAACCAAATGAAATTTTCCCAGATGATGGGCCAGGAGATCCAACGTTCATCCCAGGGATCTTGATGATCTTGAAATCTTACATCACTTCTGGCAAGATACTTGACAGTGACTGACATAGCTGCTAGGCAAAAACACAAAATAGTTTCCTTGTTTCAGGTGTTTTCCGGACAATATATTGCACAAACACAATAAAAAGGTACTCCTTCGAGCCAGATTTGAACCAGCGACCTAAGGATGTCTGAACCTTCCACTACAGTCCTCCGCTCTACCAACTGAGCTATCGAAGGGACGCTGCTATATGTTGACAGACAGGTACCGCATTCTGAATCGTTCAAACATAATAGTTTGGTTGAAGTGGGCTTAGTGTCTGGCAGGGCAGGGGTGGGGGGGGGTATTGTTTGAGTAAAGCACCTTGTTTACATACCTCCATAGGGTATAAAGTATTTACTTTTTTTGTCAAGACCTAGCAAATAGCATCATGATAAACTTGATTTGACTTTTTCACATTGTGAAAGCACAAGCCACCTCAGTATAGTACAAACCTCTATTGTGAAACAGCGTCCTGATTTCAGGCACTATTGCACACCAGAGTTAAAAGTCTCTCCTTTAAGCCAGATCTGATCTACCAACCTAAGGGTGTTTTTTCCACTACAGTCCACTGCTCTACCAACTGAGATATCAAAGGCACGTCACAATGTCCTAACAGACAAGTACCACATTGTGATTTGTCTTAACACAATAGTTACGGTAATGTGAGCTTAGTGCTTGTTTGGCTGGAGGTTATTGTTTGAGTAAAACACCTTGTTTACATACTCCATAGTTCATGCAACAGGAATTCCCTCACGTGTGTTTCTTCCTGACACGATTCCTCCGTCTGTGATTCCTCCTGCGTGTCACCAGGTACGACGAGGAGCAGGCGCAGAGCGAGAATGCCGAGCGTGACCTGCGGAGTCGCTCGGGTCAATCCCTGGGGTCAAAGGGCAGCAAGGGGAGTGCAGGCGTTCGCCCCGCGGCCGCCACCTGGAAGTGAGGTGATATTGCTGACTCCTATTGACTTACTGTACATTATTACAGAGTCCCAGGGATAAAAAAAGAACCACCCAGACCTTTTTTAGCCCCACGATTTGATGGAGGACTGCTCGTTGTCGCCGCATTTCACTGACTGAGGGCCCCGGGGACTCTACAGCTGGAGGGCAAGAAAATCAACAATGTGGTCATGTTTGTAGAGTTTAAAGGCCGGAGTTTGTGGCTGTTTGTTTGAATGAGTAACTTAATGTGGAAATTATGTAGGTGGGATGAAGGTCAAGCCCACATACACATCACATACAATGTCTCAACAGCAGCAGCAACAGCAACAGCGGTGCCCACCCGAGCCCAACCTCCCTACGAAGATGAAGAAAAACTTCCCGAAAAACGAAAAAAAATGAAATGTTAAAAAAGTAGATGCAAACTCAAAACTCAAAACAAAAAGAAGAGCCCTCCCTTTGGATGGCTGGGGAAGCAGTAGAAGCTGCAGGTAGGAACATGGCAAACACACAAATGAAAAGAAAGTCGTAATTTATATACATCAATGGGATTAAAACCCAATGTGAACAAGGAGGATCAACCCTGAACTATGCATGATTACTGAGTCCTGACATTTTAACTTGACCACCCACACAGGTGCTAAAAAGAAGGAGAGATGAAGTGGTATGAAAAAAGAAGATGGAGGGACAAGATTTACAAATAATGAAAAGAGTATAAAGATATAATTTACTGATAGGCAGTTGATAGCTGAGAATTAACATTACTAAATGTGTTCAGACTCCAATATAGAATTGAATAATGTTTTTATATGTTTGTTATCAGTATATAGATGCAGAGGGGGGTTCGTTAGGATTGATTGTATTCAGTGCTGAACACTATTGCAGTTTATTACTTCATTATTTGCTTGAATATTAAATAGATATCACATTTTATTTTGAGTTGGACCACTGACGTCATATCTGCTGCACATCTGAAATGTCAAACACTAATATGTGTTGGGAATGTATGCATTCTTAGCTCTCAGCTGTTAATTTTCTGCAGCTACTGAAATGCTGAAACACTGATGACTGATACACCGAAGCAGGGCTGAACGGTATTGAAAAAATATTGCAGTTTATTTTTCTTTTGCATTATACGTTGTGGTATTTTAAAACAAAGTTTTAAAAAAATGTAACCGGATACTTCCAGCTTTAGCTTTTAGAACCATTTGGAAAAAATTTATCACTTAAATAATGATTCGGAGGAGTTTAAAGAAAAAAGTGGGGGGTTGTTCAAATTGTGATTAAATCAAGCTGTTGATGCCGAAACAATATCATTCAGCCCTGATCTGATAAAGAAACGCATTTGGTGCTTTGTGAAACTTAATTCTTGATGTGAAATAACAAACAGAGGGAACATTCTTTACTGATTGCGTAACACGCCTCTTTATTTGCTTTATTTACTCAGTTATAACATTTAAATTGAATCTGAATAATGGAATTAGTTTTTTTGTGTTTCTTGTCACCTCACTGTGTAAGGGGCCCTTCAGCCTGTGATTAATCTAATCTGTCTGGAGATTTAGATTAATCAAAGGTCAATCCTTCAAAAGGAAAATGACCTTTACGTTCTTTTCTTGGCAGTAAAGTAAGCCTCTGCATTGCACCATTCCTTGACCTTGAAGGTTTGACACTTCCCACCACCGCCGCCTCGTTGTGTCCTGGAGCTGGTTACTACAAGCAGAATAGCAGCTTATCAAGGTGTGTAATCCATAGAAGTGTTGGTTTGTAACCAAATTCCCCTAACCATCTAAACTGTATTAGTCATTGTTTGCCAGAAATACACGTCCTCCTGTGCTAGAGATCATATTTACTAAGAGATGAATTCAACAGGAACTGGGTTGAGTTGAGGCTAGGTTCCTGGCTGCTGTTTTTCTTTATTGTGGCTGTTGTGTACATGACTCAACGCTTTTCTGTTTTTAGCTTTGCAGTACTTCTGTACTTCCCTGTACAAGAAATACAAATGTTTCCTTTTAATTTTGATTTTCCTTTCAATAAAATATCCATACTGGTGCTGCCTTGACAATAAATAATGTTCATTTTAAAGGGAGGGTAAGTGGGAAAATATGTTGTTGTGATTTAAGTGAACTGGTCCTTTAGAAATGTACAGAACTGTATTCATTTACATAATGTTTCAAGTGTTTCATGTTTCAATTAAGGGAATTAATTTATGAACAGTTTTCATGTCCTCTCAAACTGCACATGATAAAACAAAAATAGCTATATATATATTTCATATATTTACACAACTTAATTTAAATATATCTATATTCAGATCACATAATTAGTGTATGGCTTCTGCACAAGTAAGAAAGACTCATTCTGAGAAAGGAGACCATTTTAACTTCCTGTTTCTAAAAAGGCCCCTGAGTCTTTTTCCTTATCTTTCAATCTTTCTATATTTGACACTGAATTTGTGTTAACGTACCATCATTATCATTTGCTTGATATATTTTTGCATGGGTAAACCTCTGGTTTCCAGCTAAATTTGTGCCTCAAATACTTATATTGTTTTACGTGTATATGGAATTAAATCACATTCTGATATTGTCCTTACATGGTGCCGTGAATTACATTGTTCTAATGTGTAGTCTACAGTGTGCACATCAGAGAACATAAGGAACAGGAGGCCAACAGGGGCCCAAAAGCTAATTTTTGCATAGTACATTAATCTGGCTCGGACTTCCAAAAAGAACCACATCTGACCTGAACGAGAATCCTCTGATGAGTACTTATATACTTTTTAGGGAGTTTTAAGAGAAAATACTAATTTTACTGACGACCCCTAGAAGCTTCTTTACGGCCCCTGCAGGGAAGTTAGGTCATTTCAAAATAAAGGTTTGTACACAAAATTATGAAGAGCTCATTTTTTGGTATCGCGGAACAGCTGTGTTCCTTCTATTGCTTAAATGAACCTAACCTAGAAACCAATTCATGTTGTCTGGAATGATTTTGATGTTATATTTAGGTACATTGTCTTTAATTACGAGAATACTCTCAGATATTTCCAGCTGCTTACATATGTAACTTGCATAGGTGGAAGATGCATACGGATCCCATTCTTGATGTATGATGTAGCCATACAACAATGTAGAAATACTCCATTACAACAAGTAAAAGTCATACAGAATGGTCCATGTTGGAGTACTGATAAATTAATTTGTTAGCAGATCAGAGATAATCTGTGCCAGTGAATCGTATTTTACAAAGTGGTCATATGTTTTTCAAGTAAAAGCTCAATCTGCAAAATAACTAAACTATAGCTGTAATTAAAGTGAAGTATATCATTTCCCTCTGAAATGTTGTGGAGAAGAGGTATAACAGTATGGAATGGAAATATCCAAGTACAGTCCAATTACCTCAAAATTGTACTTAATTACATGCAGTAATTAACTTTCTACCAGTGTATTACACACCGCCCTCGCTGCGGGTTTTATTTTGGAAATCTTAACCGGATGTGCTGTGCCGTACTGCGGGTAACTGACTGTTGTGTCAGTCAGTCAATCGGTGGTGCCGCTGCTGAGCGGAAAAACGGGCGAAAAGACTTGTAAATTGGCACCACCAAGAGAATTAACTCTTCAGTGAAACATAAACCCTCAAAAGGAATAAACCGGTGCCAGGTAAGTTTTAACCAAGACGTTTACACTGTACCTTTTAACTTTTTTTTAACTAAAGGGGCTGTGGCTAATTCGCTAACACCAAAGCTAGGGGCTAACGTTAAAGTTAACTTCCCGATGGGAGGAGGTTTGTTCTGTGGTGGTCACAAGAACTTCAATGATTTAAATCAAGTAAACGCTACAATAAGCTAAGTGCTTGAGTGATAATTGTGCTTAATAAGATATAAAGCTGAAGTTTAACTAGTTCACCATTGACTGAATCTATAACGCGGTTGCAGGAACTAGGGTATTAAAAGTCCAAAGATTTAAGCTAGCACCGTTGGGTTGTGGTTTACAAAATGCTACTGTTGTTAATTAATGTCGCACTTTTGATTGTTATGAACCAGGTGTTTGCCCCAAGACATTTTACCCCGGTTGTCTGGCTTTAACAGGGACAGACTGGTGTTTCATTGCATGCGGTGATAAAGGGAGGGGCAGGTTTCGCAAGTAAAGATAACCCCCTGCACCATGTCATATCTCCCTGCATGCTATGCCTACAACATTAAATACTTTTGTCGTTTTCTATAGAAAGAGAGGGCTGAGCTCCTGCTGGCTGACAGTTTCGTTTTGCTCTGTGCAACTCAGTCCAGCCAGGGCTTTAATTTGCGCAGTGCCCGCTAGCTGCCAAGTTCAGTCCTGACTCCTCTTCTGTACGTTTCACCCAAGTTACATGTACAGAAAACAAGGTTTCAAGGCGTTGGTGGCTGTAATATGTTGACATTTTACAGTCAAATACTCGTCAACACGAGGTACTTTATCACGTGAATCAGGGAACAAGGAACCTGGTCCACTCTCTGAGCATGACTCACAGCTAGTTGTCAGCATGTTGTCATGAATCAGTGGAAGTTATCAGTCATCACAGTCTAGTATTTAGGGATGGCTAGTGACAGTATAGCTATGTGGTGTGTGTTTGTTGGGGGAGTAGTGTTACCAGGGTAAAGCAGTACTGAAAGCTCTGTGAAATAGGTTGCTGGTTCCTTATTTTTGTGGGGACCATGTGAACTGATGCCACAGGACCCAGCTAAACTTAGAACGGGTATTCCAATTCAGGCCGAAGGCGCAGCTGTCCATTTGGAGGGATCTTTTTTTATTGGCGTATTCTCCAGGAGCACACGTGAAGCGGTGTCATGTAATTCATAGTCTGTCAGTATGAGTGAACATGGACTACTCCCACCAAAGCTAGAATCCAAGGATCTGAGAAAGCAGGACTGTTTTTTACACTCCACTTTATTAGTGTGAGTCACTTTTCATGATATCAGCAAAAATGCCAAATATTTGCTGATATCATCCTTGTTAATGTGGGTTATTTCTGCTTGTCTTGGTTTTATGTCATTTTCGGTTTTGGAACTGTTGCTCAGACAAAATGAGACATTTGAAGAGGTCACCTTCTTTTCTAGGAATGTATAATGGGCATTTCTCTGACACGTTATAGGCTGCACTGTTAATCGAGAAAACAGAGTAGCAGTCATTATTCTCAAGCAGCTCCAGAAAGTTTCAAATGCTGAAGTCAAGTTTCAGGTTCCTCTGTGATCTCTTGTCTTGTGAGAGAATTTGCATACATAGCAGATGAGTTGTGTTTGTGGCACTTTCCTGAAAAGTCTGCAGCTTTAAATGCATCACATGATGAGACACTGTGTGCAGGACAGGGGCTTCCACAGGAAAAAGTGCCTGCCGGTGACGTCAGGATCTCCCCTTCAGTGTCATGTAATACTGAATTTCCCCCCATTATGTTCCTCTATGCTGCTGGCGTGTCCAGTGGAAAATGCCTGAAAGTGTGGAACAAATGCCATTGTTTCTCTCCAACCATGGAGCAACGGGTTTTTGAGCAGGCGGACTGGTCAGTTATGTTACAGCTACAGTTGACCTGGTGTTGATGGACCAACGGTTTCATTGTGTGGGTTTTTTTGGAGCCTCTTAAGCACAGTATGGAGCTCTGTCAGTGATCTCTATGAAGGCTGGGTAGGTGGGAGTGAGTAATCAAGAGGCTCCACATTGGAAAGGCCATATTCCTGTGAGATCAGCAGTCCCGTGCAGCTGTCGAGCTCACACGGGGAAGGAGGGAAGAGGTGACTGACTGACAGGGAACGAAAATCGAGGTCATGACCTGCGATTGCCATGGAAACGTTTGACCCTCAAGCTTGTGTGTGAGTGTGCAACAAGAGAGAAAGAAGCAAAGGAATGACTGTATTTTTTTCCTTTCTTAATCCTGTTGGGATTTAGCAATGTCCTGCTGTGAAAATGCAATATTGAAGGGATAGATCAGCTCAGCTGCACTCCCTGCCTTTGAGATATTGCAGGCATTTTATGCAACAAAAGAAGGAAATTAAAACAGTCACATCCAAAAAATCACCCCTAGTCAGATAAGCAATTTTCATGTGATTAAGACATTAAGGCATTGGCAAACTAAAGCAGTTTTTAAGCTCTTTTCCTTCAATCCACATATACAATCCGCATTTGTAACCTACTGATGATTTAAGTGAATTGAGTGTTTCTGTTTTTTGTTTCCTAAATTTCAAGTAGTGGTCAGTAATACCATATGGATTAATCTGATGAATATTTCCTGTATTAATTGTTTGGACTTGTTTGGCCACAGTCTGTTTGAGCTGCTGCCGTCAGGCAGACGGTACAGAAGCATAAAAGCAAGGACAAACAGACTAAAGAACAGCTTTTACCCGATAGCGGTAACAGAATGTAAACATGTTGTGTTTATTCTTTTACTCTGTCTTCTGTGGCTGTTTGAGTGAATGTATACTGTGAAGGATTGCACTTTTTTAATTTTGTTGTATAATGTGCAATAACAATAAAGATAAAATATTAAAATAAAATACTGAAAAGTGCCTGTTACATTTCCAGAACGTTAATTGATTTTAATAATTGGTTAATTGTTTAAGCCATTTTAAAAGCAAACTTCTCTGGTTGCAACTTCTCCAATATGACAGTTTTCTGTTTTTCTGTAATTGTAACTGAACGACCTTGGGTTTTTGAACTGTTGGTTGGACATTTGAAGACATCAGCAAGGAAAATGTGACTAATCCTCTGAGCTGTAATGGTCAGCAGAAACACCTGACTGGTTTTGACCAACCATGTCTTTCTTTAACCATAAAAACAGCTGGAAGAAAATAAAGGGACCTGTTGTTTCGTCCTGTGTTTAAAAACCCTAGAGAAGTAAGTCAGGCATATCTGGTGAGCAGTGTGGGTTTTTCTTGCTTACGACAAACATGCAGACAAGTCTGGGAGGTCTCAGTATTTAGCAGGAAACTAAATATGACACAGCACCCCTCAGGATAACTCCACTTACTGTGCACACATTCCCCCTCTCCAGCAGTTGCTGATTAGTGGGTGGGCCAACCAGGCAGAAGGAAACCTTGAGATTGTGTGGCATTAATCTGCGTATGTCCTTGCTGTATTCTTTTGATAAGCGTTTGTTCTGAAGTGACCTGCCTAAACCACTAAAATGTCTTTGTGCAGTCTAAGCCCGGGCTGATTATATCTTTTTCACCCTTGAACGTAAACACCTGCCTGCTTCAGGGCAGTATGCCTGTCAGCTGTGAATGAGCTCATCTCTGCAGTCTGTATCCTCTGTTCCCGGTTCCTCAGCTCCATTCACCACACTGCTTCTGTGTGAAAAGCCCCAGAGCGCTGCGAGAAACATAAACACGGGGCGAAGAGACACTGGGAAAGAATATGCTCTGGTACATTGTACACAGTACAGTAAGCTTTCATGTACTTTTAATAACTCACATGGTCATCTCTTGCTTTCGCTCTATCTGTCCTCTATCTCGCAGCTGCCGCTCTCGGAATCATTATTAACAAATCTACAAACTACCGATGCGTGTTAATCCTACTTCTACTTTAAAACAGCATCATCTGGGGGAAATGGTGGTACAACAAATTTGTTGTTTTTAAAATGAGTTAGCCGAGTAGAAGCAGTGTGGGAACTTGCCCAACAGGCCAAGGTTCAGTTCAAGCGTTCTATCTTTAAGGAATGCATTTGTACACGTCTATCTTAAGGCTGTTGTCAGCAGACAAATTCCAGCAGACTCAGTGCTGCTTATCAGACTTCAGGGGATATCATTGTTGTGTTTGATTATGTAATCACTTAGCCTGTAAGCTAGGCAGTCTATTTGTCACTTCAAATATAGAAGACACAAACACAATGCCTCCATCTTACGTTTTATTTATTTTTTGGTTGTGCACAGTGGTGGATTTTTAAGCGCTCTCCTTTTAGAGTGGCAGATTGAGTGGACTTCAGACCTCGACTTAGTCAACAGCATTGTTTACAGTTCTGGGTCAAGCCTTGTTCAATTGTTTAACACAGTCACCATCACGTCCTCCAGAGCCAAGGCTGTACAGATGGTTGTTCCTGTTTGCTGTTGATCACATCAGGCCTGGGAAGGAGCTTTTGTGATGAAGGAAATTCTAATCTGTGTCCTTGTGTGTTAAATGTAAATGTTGAGGACTGCACAACATATACCTCGATGAAGAGCTGAGTGATACTGTACATCAATATAGGATCATTTTCATGATATAAAGGTTCTCGTGTGTAAATATCTTGTAAAAATATTGCCACATTATTAATATTAAGGTAAAAGTATTTTGTTCATGTCAATCTCATTCTTGAGGAACATGTAGAGATAACTAAAGTTGTCATTTGTGTATGCCGCTGCGGTCATGCTCGTTGAGACTGGTTGCCATGTTTAGAGTAGATATTTGTGTCTCGCTCCCTGTGTGGGGGGGGGGGGGGGGGGGGGGGGGGGGG
>JAVQJL010055898.1:0-19041 GCA_036024295.1 Nannoperca obscura
AATACATAGATAAATACAGAAATATCTATTTATGTTACAATTTATCAATAAATGAATGCCTATATTTATTGTTAATACTATTTTTGGTGCATTTAATGGCATATCAATTCATTTATTGAATCATTTATTCATTTATTTATTTATTCTTAATTATGGCAGTTTTGGTCCTCCATATACAAAATCGGATTTCCAAAATAAAAAAACTGCAGATTCTTTAAAAAACACAACTCCTCTACATCATTATTACTGGTAAGAAAGTAGTGGTCCCCATAGCACATGTAGTTTTAGAGAACCATAGAAGTACCAATAGGTATTATAGAGATATCGTGGCAGATATAATACCTTTTTACTTATAATACGATCATTGTAAACTCACTAATGAGCACTGTCACTGTGTAAGTTCCTGCAGGAATATTTGGCAGACACTGCAGTGATTTGTGTTTGTGCACTCCATTATGTAGGTCAATCCATGACATTCACAAGACCACACATTTCTGCACACATTTTCTTCCCAGGCATGGCTGCAAAGGCCCGGGAACAAAAGGAGCATTCATGAAGCAATCGGGCCCTTAGATAAGCTGCCAAATTGTTAAATGCTTATTATTGCCTTTCAGATAATACTGGGAATAGAGGGAACCCGCTTTTCTGGCCATTCCAATGTTTGTCCTGGCCTCAGAGAAGAGGAGCCAGAGGCCAGGACAACAACTCTTCCACCAGCAGGCAAAGAGGTAGCAGCATCGTCGCACAGTTTAATTTGACTGAGCTATAAAGGCATTTCCATTCCCACAGGATGTTTTCTTTCAACTCTCATTTTATTTTATTTTATTAATCCATTTCAAACACCAACTTAGTTCTATTCAGGCTCCTCATGGGGCTGGAGCCTAACCCAGAATACACTACATAGGCAAAAGGCAAGGATACAGGTTGACAGTCAATCACAGGGCCAACAGATGGACAAGGACACTCACTCTATATGGGATTCTCTTTGGATCAGATCTCATGCAGTGATGATCACAGTCACATATAGAAAAATAAACTAATAGAACAAGCAGAAGAGACTTTAATTTAGACTCAATATATATGCAGTTGCATTTTGGTAAAACAGTGACATACCTTTTTCAGAAATGTAATAACAAATTTTGCTCTTATTATCATTGTCCAAACTCAATAACACAGTAGTATGTTTTCATTGTTTTTTTTCAGGTGACACTGGAAGTATGGAGGAAAGCATCCCTCTGAAAACCATTTCCTTGCCTGTTGGACCTCCTGTGAATGGAGCATCAGCTGAAGGAGACAGCTGATGACTTGACACATGACCTGTGGCTGGAGGGATATCACTGTAGACAATCCAGTTCATACTGTAAAGAGAAAAGTTGGCCTCATGGTGCTCCAGAGCCGTACTACATGTTAGTGTGTCTTCGTGGTGCTCAATATTCCCACTGTTGAGCCAACGTGATTCCTGTCTTGAAACAATTTGTTGCTAAATAGTCGAATCTGTTGCCACCTTGCTGATTTACACATTGTCTTTTATGTTCAATGGTTAGTCACAAAGGGATTTTCTGTTTATTTTTGAGGCTGATTCAAGTAACTGTTGATCGGTCATGAACTATTTCAAATAATTTAACACCAGTGTTTCTTTTTTTTCTGGACATAGGCCTGGATAGAGATGTATCTGTTTTCAAACTGCAGTATGGCTAGGCTGGAAATCTTACAGCAAAAGTATTCCTTTAACATAATCCGTAGTCAAGTACGGTGCCCAATTGCCAGCTGGCCGAAGGACTCCACGGGCCTCAAAAGCTCCAGGCTTACTATGTGTCATCTGGTTGGTGCTTGAATTTATTTGAGAATATACATAACCAATGCACAACATCAACTGACAAAATAAGGCCCTCAAGTGGAATCCTGCTTAGGGGCCAAGCAGCTTATTTATTTACCCTGAGGACCCCCAGCAGTTTAACCCAGCCATGGTCTAGCATTGTGAATCTGTTTTACTTTCATTTATTAGAATGGAGTGCCTTAGATGAGTGCTATTGACAATAGCATTATCTTTAATAGAAATGGATGAAACAACTTTTTATGTATTTATGTAGGCTACTTGTCTGTATATTTCTATAAATAAACACATTTAAGCCTGTGTGGGTGTGTAGCTCTGTTGAAAAGGACATTCACTGCCTTTTCTTTCAACAGACAAAAATAGGATCTTGGGAGATTTGATTGGCAACTGAGTATAAATTCCTTAATCAACACTGCACTCATGTCATAGTTATATTACTATCATCACAGCCACATTGTACCTTTGATGTCATTGAACCTCGTTTTCTTCGTAAACTGCACATTAGTGATGGTTCGTTCGCGAACGATTCGTTCTATTTGAAGTGAACGAAACGAACTGATTCCTCCCGCAAAAAATTATTCGTTTGTTTGAGTCGCCGCCTTCCGAAAAACCTAAAGAACTGTTATCAGAATCAGAATCAGCTTTATTGGCCAGGTATGTGTACATACTAGGAATTTGACTCCGGTATTATCTCGCTCTCAATATACGTACGTGAAGTAGACAAACAATGTTTTTATGATACAATGTTTTTATGATTTTTTTGTTCCTCGTTAAAAAAAAAAGTTTTTATTCGACAGGGACGTTCTTTCTTTACCTGATTTCAAACGTTTGCTTCTTGAGTCATTCTTCAAAATTATTAATATTAGCTTACAATATATTGTGAGAGTTTTCGATGATAAAGTTTGTCGTCCCGTGTTTGTCTTTGTCTACACATAAAAAAAAAAAAAGAATTCTCACCCAGGGTGAACTGTCTTTTTTATTTAGGCTAGCTGAGTAGAAATAAGATATAGTGAGAGATACGTTATGAATTCCGATTCTTGTTTCAATATAATGCCCAAATATAAAGTCTTTAGAAAATAACATTTTTAAGGACATAAAAGTTGTCGCAAGTTTATTATCGGGGGAGGGCGAATCTGTGTTTGTTTACGTTGTCAACATCGGTCAGTCTATTACCTGCTGAGTGCATTGCGCTGTTACATAAGTGGGAGAGTCGTGTAAAGGCTGTGTAGAAGCAAGACATATACCCTGTTTTATTTTAGGTAAGTATTTTACGTGTTGCAGTGTTGTCCCTGGTTACAACCCTCCATAGGCCCATGCTTATACATTAAACATGTTTGGTCACCCCTTCTTCTAATGGTTTGGTCCAATTTTATTTCCACTTTATTAGTGAAGACTCACTAACTCACATATTCGTTCGCGAACCGGTGAACGAATCAGTGAACGAATCTTTTAAGTGAACTGAATCAAAGGATTCGTGTCCCTGAAGGGAATCGCAATTACTATAACACTGCACATACACTGACAGAAGAGGCAAAAGAACTGATTCACGATAGGCCACCCTTATAAAAGCCAGTCCATAAAGCGGATACGTCCAATTACTGTATTTCTCAATTCCTTTTAAATGCGATGAAAATTCGTAAGATAATATATTAAATGCTTAAAATTCTACGAATTGATTCGACCTACGAGGATATAATTGATAATATTTCATGTATGTGTATTTGTAATCAGGCTTTAAAGAGGCCAGCCTACCCGGAGGTCCTTTAGAAGGGGACTTGCGGTATTGGACAAAAAGAAGTTAGCAGCGCCTCCGTTCGCTTCCACTGCTGTACATTTTCAGATAGTACAACTCTTTTATTTTCTTTATCTCTTTAAAAATCTGCACGTAATTCCACAATCGAACCAGGATCGTGGGGCTGAGGAGGGAAAAAAGAGCCAATCATGATTACGTCTGCCGGTAAATCGTAGAAAGTGTTATTATTTTGCTAACCGTAACTTTAGCTATCTGCCATTGATTTAGCTGAGTCACATAGCTAATGTAGCAGTTGTCAGTCAGCCGTTGGCCGTAATGGTCAATAAATCCACCAAAATGTTGTTCAGGAAGGAAGAAACTTTTGCATTGTGTCTTCTATAGTCGTCTGGTATAACTAGGCGACGATTGTATTCACTGCACGGCTGTTAAAATATAATCATTCGTTGTCCATGTATCGTTAACGCTAACAGCCTTGTACACTGTACACGATCCTAGCTGTTCAGCTTTAATAACAAGGTGTTCATGTTCGTGTTTATATAAACACAGGAATGGTTGTTCAGCTTGGAAATGATTCTCATTTTAATCCTCAATTCGTCCTACTGTCAGTGTAAGCCAGGGGTAGAAAACAGGATTTTTACCATTTAACTTATTTTCTACATTACAACAACTTCTTAACAGTTGAGGAGTTAGATATAATCTGCAAGTGTTTCACGAAATAGTGTCGGTGTCCTAGTATTTGAACAACCCCACTTTAAATTAAAACATTATAAATGGGTAAACATACTATTTAATGAACCTGGCATTAACGTTTGTTAAACAAATGTATTTCAAAATGTAAGGGAGTTATGTGTTACATATTTTATGCAAGTATTTTATAATAGCCTAGCCTGCATTTAAATAATAATCCATTTTCTTTTTCTGTTTTAGCTGGAATTATTTCGCTCCTTGATGAGGAGGAGCCACAGCTCAAGGTAAGAACTGGTTACAGAGTGGTGGACCAGGTGCCTGTAGATGGCCAACTCCCATAGAGATATAATGTCATGTCAAACCCCATTCAGAAGTTCACACGTGTTAGGACTCTCTTGAAGTGTTCATAAGGAGCCAGTGACATAGCCTTTGGCATGCATGCGATACACCCAGCTGCTCATTTCATCACAACTTTGATTTCTTGAACTGCTTCAACTGTTACTCTCAATCACATGTATTAATGTACAATATGTCAGTTTAAAGAGTGGCTCCTGGAAGTTTCCCTAGAAGTATTGTATGATGTTCTGTCTGTACAGAAAAGGAGGGAACCGCATAATGTACATGTATTGACTTTAATATATATATTATATAATGTATATTTTTAAGCACTGGCCCCACGGACCACCAAGCCCATAAATTTGGTGCCCCAAATGTAAAGTTATGTAAAAACTATTCAGAAAAGGCAATTTAGTGCAGCTTAACACAATCTTCCTTTCTGTGACCAGGACTTTCAACAAAGCTATGGAGTAGCCAGCTAGATGGCTCCAGGGGCATGTTCTCCTGCAGAATCTTTGTCAGAAAAGCCAAAATTTAGTGGACTATTCCATTATATACACCGATATATTACTGCAGGACACTCCGTTACATCAGATTTTATTTTTAAAATATGATTTGCGGCATTTGACATTAGTTTGCATAATTGGTAAATGACAACAAAATGCATAAGCATTCTAGGACATATTAAACTGTAAAATTGCAGTGTGAGAATTACAGAATGTTAAAGTATAAGACTTGAGTAATGATATCACAAAAGTGCACCGATTTTGACTGCACCTTGAATGCAGCTTCCTCCATGGGCCCAAACTGTGGGCGTAAAACTAAGCGGGACCTCGTGTAATTAACAAAATTGCAGTGTGACAAAAGTTAACCTAGAAATTGTATTATATGTCTAAAATATTTGTTTCGCTTGCAGGAGTTTGCTCTTCACAAGCTAGACTCCATTGTGAATGACTTCTGGGCTGAAATTTCAGGATCAGTAGATAAAATGTAAGTACAATTGATTAGCTTGGACACTGTAATTTACATAATAATGTTATATAAGACAGCCATAACTTAAGCTCCTAGTTTTGTTCCTTCTCTGTCTGCAGTAGTAATTAAGATTCACTTTAAATCAAAGGATACTAGGTGGGCATCAAAATCACCTGCTGGTGACACATTCAAGACAGTATTGACACATTAGATGCCGATGAAATGCAACAGTTCAATTTGCCCCATGATGACAAGAGTACTGAAAGTTCTTCCAGTGTGTATAATATGTAGAAGGTTTTTATTATTCCTTCCTAATCTGTTTACTGCTTTGTGACAGAAACTGCTCTATGGGACAGATAAAAGATAATTTACACTCGGTAATGAAAAAGATCTCTTGCTAGTCCAAGTTTGTCTAATGTAACCATCTGTTATCTCCTCTCAGCGAGGTGCTGTATGAGGATGAGACGTTTCGGAGCAGAGCATTTGCTGCCCTGGTGGCCTCTAAGGTTTTCTACCACCTTGGAGCATTTGAGGAATCTCTGAACTATGCTCTTGGAGCTGGAGATCTCTTCAATGTCACAGATGACTCTGAATATGTGGAGACCATCATTGGTGAGTGATCAAACAAAAACACGTAATTTGCCTGACCACAGTGATCTCGTGTCATTTCTGTTGTTTAAATACTGCTTTGACCCTGATACTCTTGCCAGCGTAAAGCTTAAAAGGGGGGAAACTGAATTGGATTTTTTTGTCTGTTGCTAGCCAAATGCATTGACCACTACACCAAGCTGCGGGTGGAGAATGCCGAGCTGCCAGAGGATGAGGAGAAGAAAAGCATCGACCCGCGCCTTGAGGGCATTGTCAACAAGATGTTCCTGCGTTGCCTAGACGATCACAAGTACAAGCAGGCCATTGGCATTGCACTGGAGACCAGGAGACTTGACATGTTTGAGAAGACGATATTGGAATCGGTCAGCAGCTATATTCATTCACAGTTGATTGGAGATTAGTTTGTACTTATCTATTGCTAGCTTTAATACTCAACAGAAGTGCCCTAGGTTTTGTAGAGTAGTCTAACATACTTTGCATTGTAATGCCCCCACACTTTAACAGAGCTTATGAGAATCACTTTATTCAAATACAGTAAATGTTCTTGATGATCTTGTGTTGATAATTGTTACTTTTTTCCCCCCTTTCTCCTCTCATGCAGACTGATGTGAGTGGCCTCCTAGCCTACAGCCTGAAGGTGTGCATGTCCCTGATGCAGAACAAGAAGTTCCGCAATGAGGTGCTGCGGGTGCTGGTCAAGCTCTACATGAACTTGGAGAAACCTGATTTCATCAATGTCTGTCAGGTAACAATCAGACTTTCAAGAACACTTTATGCGTCATCGATCTGACTATACTGACCAATGTAATAAATGCATGTCCTCCTTGTGACCGATTTGGTTCTTTATTTGTGTTTTTATTAGGTATACCTAACTGAAACAAATGCAGTCTAATACAACAGTCCTGCAGTAAATCCTACCTTCATGAATGTTATAATGTTCAGTTTGTGTTTAAACTGTTTTAGAGTTGTTGATTCAACCGTATGGTAATTTTGGAACCTGTAGTTTGTGGTGCCGTTGAATTGTTTTTTGTGTTATACTGACAGGTGTTTCTATTATTTTGTCCGCCCCGTTTTATATTAATGGGGGTAGGCCGAAGAACAGAAACGCCTTTCAAAAAAAGAAAGTCAGAACCTAATATCCCCCTCTAATCATTTTTTTCCTTTTTTAAAGTGCCTGATATTCCTGGATGACCCGCAGGCTGTGAGTGACATCCTGGAGAAGCTAGTGAAGGAGGACAACCTGCTGATGGCCTATCAGATCTGCTTCGACCTGTATGAGAGCGCCAGCCAGCAGTTCCTCTCCTCTGTCATTCAGAACTTGCGGACCGTTGGAACACCTATCCCTGCCGTCCCTGGTTCTACAAACACAGGCACTGTGCCCACGCCAGACAAAGACAGGTGGGCAGGGGAAAAGAATAAGGACACATTAATACCTAAACTTGAAGCACAGCGTATTGTTCATGTTCACAAAGGCATTTTCACTGTTAATGACTCTGATTTCAACAGTGATGCAATGGAGACGGATGACAAGGCTGGCAGCTCCCCTGCTGGAAAGCCAGTAGAAACTGTAAGCTCTTTGGATTGTTGCGTACTGTAGCACTTCTGTGATACCAGGTGTCTAAATAGAGCAACTTATTGTTTTAGTTTACACATCACCATCATCATCATCATCATCATTATATTGCTTCTCTGTGTTTTTGTAGAAAGATGAGCCCAAAGACCAGAACGCCAAGATGATCAAAATCCTTAGCGGGGAGATGGCCATTGAGCTGCACTTGCAGTTTCTAATTCGAAATAACAACACAGATCTAATGATCCTCAAAAACACAAAGGTAACGTAGGCTAGCAACAAGCTGAATGACTTACAGAATATAAGTGAAATAAATATTAACACCGCCAGATGAACTGCAGATTGTGCAAAGTCACTGAATTTGCTGTGGCACCTTCCTCCTGAGATTTTTTCCTTTTTCTCCGTAACTCCAGGATGCGGTCCGAAATTCGGTGTGTCACACAGCCACGGTAATAGCAAACTCTTTCATGCACACAGGAACCACAAGTGACCAGTTCCTCAGGTAATTGTGCCGACAGAACGTTTCATAAATTGCATAGCGAGATTGGTCTAAATGTCACTTGGAGTGTGATTCTAAAGTTTTTGTTTTACCTTGTAGAGAAAACTTGGAATGGCTTGCCAGAGCCACCAACTGGGCAAAGTTCACAGCCACAGCAAGTCTGGGTGTCATCCACAAGGTACAATTATGCTGCTATGGTGATTTATATAATGCAAATCAAAAAAAACTGAACTCATTTTATTGCAGATTCAATATTAAAACATAACATGCTGTGTTTTTCAGGGTCACGAGAAAGAGGCTCTCCAGTTAATGGCCACCTACTTGCCCAAAGACACCTCCCCTGGCTCGGCTTACCAGGAAGGAGGAGGCTTGTACGCTTTGGGACTCATTCATGCCAACCATGGCGGGGACATCATTGACTACCTGCTCAGTCAGCTCAAGAATGCCAGCAATGATGTGAGTTTTTTTTCATGTTTACTTTGATGCTGGTTCATCGTCAAATAATTTCTTGAATATGACTCTTGAAGTGATTGCTGAAAGGACAGAATCATCTGTTTTTGAACTAATAAGAGAAGACAATTTAAGACTACAAAAGTATAGTAATTAAAAGCTTCCGCTAGAAGTTTGTAGCTGAGACCAAGCAGCTAGTTTTAGTCACTGCGTCAGTTGTGTACCTTTTTTTTGTTTTTGTGTTTTGTCTCTCACATTCTCTTTTATTCTTCTGTTTCACAGATTGTCCGTCATGGTGGCGCCCTTGGCCTTGGTTTGGCTGCGTTGGGCACAGCCAGACAGGATGTTTACGACGTCCTCAAGTCCAACCTGTACCAGGATGATGCTGTTACTGGTGTGTAGGGTTTGCATAAATCTCAAAACAGGAAGCGTTTTCTGCCGGGTGGCTAACCAGTTTCTGGCCCTCATTACTCTGCTTACTAAAAATAACCAGGAAATAAAAATATAATATATAAAGAAATTTGATATAAATTTGTATTTCCAGCTCCTAAATGATGAATATTAATGTTTCCAATGTCGGTGATATACAGTCGTAGATTTCTTTAAATATATATATATATTTAAAACAAAACAAGCCATGCTGACAACATCGTGTAACATCTCAGGTGAAGCTGCGGGCCTGGCCCTAGGTCTTGTCATGCTGGGCTCCAAGTCGGCCCAGGCCATTGAGGACATGGTAGGCTATGCTCAGGAGACGCAGCACGAGAAGATCTTGCGTGGCCTGGCAGTGGGAATTGCCCTGGTCATGTATGGACGCATGGAGGAGGCTGATACCCTCATTGAAAGCCTTTGCAGAGACAAGGTAAGGCAGAGAGGCCATCAGACAGCATGTCACGTACACCATGAGATCAGAGCTGTTTTATTTAACAGCTACAGTGAAGTTTTTGTGGCATTGGTGCATATTATGCATATACGGTAGTAAAACTACATATGGAATGACACAAGCTTGATTTATCCCTAGGGAGAAAGTGCTGAGGGCATTAATAAATATCTTGTATTTTTTTACTACATCATTGCTCTCCATAAACCTTGTGCATGTAAGGTGCAGTCCCAGTCTTTGATGTATTGAGTCTTGTATGGACTCCTACAACCTCAGGCTGTGTGTTTATTCATGTCACATGTGACGCTCCTGCTCGGAACTGTGTGCCAGGAATCCTTCTTTAAGGGCTACATGTGGGAAGTGACTCGAACTATGTTGATCGTAGTTGTGCATCCAGACACAAAGTCTTACAGCTCTGCTTTCCTTCACTGTCTTTGTTAGGACCCCATCCTGCGGCGCTCTGGTATGTACACAGTGGGCATGGCCTATTGTGGCTCAGGGAACAACAAGGCCATCCGACGCCTGCTACACGTCGCTGTGAGTGTTTCCTTTTGACCCCCTTTACAACACGTTATTATTTCACGAGGCTCTGAGATAGGTTTACCATGCTGGCAGAAGAAGCAGATACCAACAGCCAGGTCTGCACAACTGTGGCTGGCATCATAATTCATATCCGTTTAATACTGTGATTATGAATGTTTGGAGAGAAAAAAAACATTAACTTTCATTAATAATCGTCAGTGTTTTCATTTGTGCCTGAAGCTGCACTAAAGGTTCTGAACCCATTCAGCGCAGACATCTTGTGTTAAAACCAGTACCAGTTATTAGAACCACTTGAATACACTGTGGGGCTAGCATTGCAACACTTAGTTAGAACAAAAAGTTAGATCGTGACATTACAGTTTAAAGATTTATGTACATTCCAATCATTGTGTGTTCAATGGCTACATTTGCAAATGCAACATACCTCAGCAGTGTGAACAATTACTTGTCCTGTAGGTGGCACCTTTATACAAGCTAAGGTTATTAGATGGTGTGATAGTAGAGCATATTCCTCATACTGTGAGCTATAATGGAGCTACATCATTAAGGCAAATTGCAGGATTTGATGAGTCTGCTCTGCTTATCTTAATTAAGGTGAGTGACGTGAATGATGACGTCAGAAGGGCTGCTGTCGAGTCCATTGGCTTCATCTTGTTCAGGTAAGGACCAGACTGACTGACTTGAGCTATGAACACGGTTTACTTTCTCTACATGCACCAAAGGCCTTTCTCTTTGGAGCCTCACAGTCTTGGCCAAAATTCCAGTTACTTCTCTGCCCCTTCACTAACACACTGCTCTGTGTTAAGACAAAATTAAACTGCATTTGTGTAGTTTGGATCATTATGTTGAATAGAAAAAACTGTTTAGAAGAAACTGTTATTGGACATTTACTTCAGAAATTGACTGTTGAACAATATTCACTGTAATCTCCTGGGTTTTCTATGCGTTATCGCAAATATGACAATGACATACTTTTATGTTTTTTTTGCTTTATGTACAAAATATAACTCTTGAAAAAGAATTGTCCTTATTTGATAGGGACCAGTAAAAGCATGTTTTGTTCTGCTGACGAGGTGAAGTTGGACCTCAACACCTCTATGGTGTGATGGGAACATTTAGATTACTTCCACGTTTTCATGGAAGGTATTTCTCTGTCAGAGGAAGCTGGACATACTTGTCATTGTCACTCACACATTTTCTTTCCTGGCTATTTATAGGGATTCATACCTCTTATGTCGATGTGACTTTACCAATCAGAGACCAGAGCAGTGTTAAACAGACCGCCTAGCTATTGCACAAATTTCAGGGTGTACATTTTTTAAGCCCAAAAAAGGCTGTGATATTCTGCGTGATCAATTGGCCGCTAGATAAACTTTGTGTAAATCTTCACTGTTTAGAAAGACTTCTGAACCAGAACAATTCAGTTGGCCTCCTCTTCTCCAACTTCCAGTCCTTATGGCTTAACGATTACTATGTCGGCTTCCTCGACATGCACACTTGCACACAGGGAGGACAGCTTGAAGTTCAAAAGTCTCTGCTTTTCTTACAAAATCAACAGGGTTTCTGTTCATTAACAAGACAGGGTTGATCTGTGCGATAATTAAATGGTAACACACACTACACATGCATACAAAACTCGAGGAGCCTTATCCAAATCTAATTTCTTGCCACATTAATCAAACACTGTGAAAATATATTTTGTTAACTAGATTTAATTTAGGCTGTTAAACTATTTATGTAATTTACTATGTATTTGGATGTCTACAGTGTTCTTGCTTAGAAAAAGAATACAAACTGCATAAAGGAACTGTAAAAAATGAGTGCACTGTCCCCCACAGTGTCCTTACTTGCTGTTGCTACATTATTTGCTGATATTTTGAGGCGGTCTTATTTACACTGTTTATTTGTCATGTTGTGCTTTGGTCAACGCTGGTTCATGAAATAGACAATTTTTAACTTGCTGAGTAGCATAAGGGCGTAGACATTGACAGTAAAAGATGATGGATGTTGCTCAGAATTGTTGCGATTTTCTTTCATTTCAACACAGAAAATATTTTATTGAGCACATTTAGGTTTCCATTTAATCTGGATTTTGTTCTTTCTCATATAGAGTCATTTATTTGGAAACCTTTTTAACATATCAAAACATCAGGCTGCAGCAATACACATAGAAGAGTGCTTCCCAAAGGTTCTGGCAAATACAATAAGTATCATTTCAAGAGTGCAATGCATTAAATGTGTCTGTTGCGGAAGAGATTTAAAAGGTAGAGTTTGGTGGTCTTAACAAAATATATAAGCATGTGGTCTGAGATGGTTTACAGCATATTACAGCCCAAGTTGAAAGAATCAGCAGAGGAATATATTGTATAGTGCATTCACAGAGTTTCCAGGTTATCCTTATGTCTTCATTCCTCACATTCTTCTCTGGTGGCCTGAACTTGGTTGACTTTTGACCTTTCATAGAGGATATCCAATATTTTAATACAGGTTACAGGTATTCTGAAGGTCACAGTTTTATAATGTTTAAAAACTCAAACGTCTTGCAGTCTTTGAGAATTCACATTGTTTGGCATGGGCTGTCAAAAATGGCCATTGAGTAATATTTCGAGCCTTTATTTGGAATTTGACTTATGGATGAAAACTAACATTTTGTGTGTTTCGGAAATGATCATAATTGAAAATGTTGCCCTTTTTTTGTTACAAACATCAGCAACATCCGACAACAACAGATTACATTTTTGTGGAGTGTACGGGCAGTACTGACATTAGCACGTCAATCAAATTGAGAGTAACGGCAGATTCAAGCACTTTGAAGGTTTGTTGTAGAGCTAGCCTTCGTCATTTAAAGAGATAAAATGTTTACACCAGTAAATCTTATCCACTTAAAGTGCTCCCTTTTTTTTTTAAATTTGATTGATTTGTCTGGTATCACTATACACAGCTAACATGTTCCCCCTGTTTACCACCTTAATTTTCAGTCAGGAGCATTGTGTCTAACACAACCCCATTGGATGACTGTACCGGTGCTTGCCGGCACCTCAGTGGACTTTGGTAGCTAACTGCTCCAATGCCATTCTTCATTCCCCGCTTCATGAACAGTTTAGAGTTTTCTGCCATGGAAGATCTGAATGAAATCCGTGTAAGGGTCCGATCTGCATTTGCCCGTGGGTGCCTTCCTGGGCTATGGCTAGCACCGTTTTTGTAATCACATGTGATGTAACGCGTAAATGCTTGCCTGAAGGTTTTGTTGAATAGAGTGTAAACCAGCGGGTTGATACCTGACGACACATAACCCACCCAAACAAAGATCTCCATTAGGCGGGCGATTACAGGAACATCACAGCTGGTGCATAGCACAGAAGTGATATTGGTAATGAAAAAAGGGCACCACATGACTACGAAGAGGAGGAAGACGATGCCTAGCACTTTTGAGGCGCGCTGCTCATTGCTCAGAGTCTGCATTGACTTCTTGCCCATTGTTGACATTCTCCGAAAGGAGAGTTCATCTCCTGCCGGAGAGTTCGTTGTGCCTGCGTTTGGTTTTTCTTGCATCCTAGGGAGTCTGCTGTCCAGCATGTTCAGTTGAACATCAACTGGAGTTGGAGTCTGTTCCCTTTGAAAAACTGTGGAGACTGTCTGGTAGCTAAAACGCTGCGTCACCTTTGACCTGAGCAAATAAACCTTTTTGCGCAACACCTGGACAGTAAGTAGGTAGATGACCAACATCATGGTCAGAGGGATGAAGAATGCCACCACAGAGCCAAACATGATAAAGTCCCGGAAGGTGTCGGTTTTCAGCAGGCATGTGTGATTGCTGTTAAATGTGATGTTGTTGGGAAGATGGTAGTTTTTAAGCCCCTTAATTGGAATCGGGATTGCAATACCTGGAATGACAAGAATGATGGTTAGAATTGTCAATTATCTTTTTTTATTTTTGTAATATTGATGAAGAGTTGAATTATTTTGCTTTTACTTATGTGTGGTAGTGGTAGTAGAAATATAGAAAAAAGACATGTTTCATGAAAGTAGACTGTCACAAATGGCAAGGCAAGTTTTGATTACAGGATTTCCTTTTTTGTTTTTAAAATAAACTCATCACCCATGGCCTGCCATGATCCCTCTTAAACCGAACAACGGTATACCGTCACAGTAAAAACCCTTAAGTTAAGTGCTGCTTCCTTTTATTCCATGCGATCTTCTGGCTTTGGTCTTTAAGTGAAGCTCAAATGAAACCAAACCCAAAAGCCAAACTGACTGTGCTTTTTAGTGGTCTGAGTTCTGGGCATTGAGCTCTGAGCAGTAACGCCTCAGTGAATTTGGCCAAAGTTTTAACGCTTTAGTGTTAAACATAACGACCAGAAGCTCTTTTTTTTTAGTTTCTTACTGTGAAGCTAAAATGACTTGCAGATCTTGAACAATGAACCTCAACACTCCATACAAGAGCAAGGATAGCTGTTGCTGCTGGGCTCCTGTGAGGTGTTTTGTCAGTTTCACATGTCTTTTTGTTTTGCTGTCAGGGTACAAATTGTGTTTGAGGGTTGTTGCTTTTTTTTTTTCCTGACTTCGGACAAACCCCCATTTCTCATGTAAATAAACTCTGATTTCCCTCAGGACATCGTCAGTGACATCTCTAAGATTCACTGTGACCGATTTAAGTGTAATACTTCCGTCCCAGCCCCTCAACCGCCCCATCTCCTTCCTAAATACACCGCGCTGACAGGTTGCTGTTTATATAGTATCTGCTTTTTATTGCATCCAGCAAATATTTCTGGGTCTATAAACCAGGTCTGCTGTGGATCTAATGTCAAGAAATCAGGATGTTCCTGGGAAATGACTTCAATAAAGTAAAGATTACCGCAGGGTTGTGTAAAATCTGTATTCAGAAAAGTTAAGGAAATCCGAATTGACTTACAAATGGATATGAGCCACACCAGTGCAATCTTCGCCATGGCTTTGGCTCTGGATTTGTACTGGCTGTGTTGGATTGGCTTCTTGATGGCAATGTAGCGATCCAGTGAAATGGCGCATAGGTGCATAATGGATGCGGTAGAAAACAGCACATCGAGGAAAAGCCAAATGGGGCACAGGGGCTCCGGAAGAGGCCAGCCAGAGTCTAAAGAGAAGATGAGAAGGAAATTAGTCAAGTTAAATAATCTGTTATCTTGCAGTTGTTGTTTTTTTTTTTTTTAAACATCAGTTGTACATCACTTATCTATGTAAATGTTTCTACAACCCTATAGAGTACTCATGTGGTACTATTATTATTATTTGTTTCAAAAATCTTGATCTTGCACACTACCGGTTATGGGAGATGTACCGCAATGGCAATGGATTATAAGTAGCACTCGTGCAAAAGATTGGTGTTTGTTTATTTCTGTGAGGAAGGACTTTACTGGAAAAAGAAGGGTTCACTGACTGTTTATGGAGCTAAAAGCTCTTTATGTAGATGTGCCGGAGACTACGCTCAACAGTAGTGTTTATTTTCAGTTCCAGGCATAAAATTGGCAAGTAATTATTCTGGCTTTTGTCCCGTCACCCATTAACATTGCAAATGACTGTTGTTAGAAATATTCCTTTACATAATTGTCTTTTGTTATGCCACCCCCTCCCCTTATTTTCTTTGTACCGCTTTCTCATCTCACTTGGGGGAATGTTTGAGTCATAGTTTTGATGAGGTTTCATCTGGAAGACTTATTCATTGACAAATGCTTCACTCATTCTCAAAGTAGACCCTCTATACCTGTTTGGTGAAGTGTTTAGTCCCATGGCAAATTCAATAAACAGTGTAGCATGCAAGGTCCAAGTAGCTGTAAAAGGAAACATATTTCTATTTTGTTAAACTGAATTAAGAAACTTTGAGTAACATTTGGTGAGCCCTCTGAAACTGCCCATATGTCTATTGAGTTGTATTGGTTTCATAGTCTTGTGTTGAAGGGATAATTTTACCAAAACCCTCTATCAATATCCTTGGCTCTTGTAATTAACCTATAAATATATAAATAGATAGAAGAGAATAGGGAAGTAGAGAAAATGTATATTTAATAGATGAAAGTGCAAAGATGAAAACATTGACTCAGTCGACTCTGCAGTGTAATGTGTTGAGAGACGATGCCTTGCAGGTGCGACGCATTAGGAAACGCCAAATCATCTGTTTTAGAAAATTCTTCTTAATGGTTCTCGGGTCACTCGGTGCTATATTTTAAGGTTACACACAGGTCACACTTTTAAACAAGCTGATCTCTGACATTTTTCAAGATGTTCCATGTGTGCTTTGAATTCATCTGCCCAGCACATGTGGAAAATGAGATTACAGGTGTAACTGTAATCCAGCCACATTCTTGTCCTGCTCTTTCAGCTTCAAATTAGAGCTGCTTGATCTTTGTATATGAATCATGAATATTGAATGCCCTGTGGCCTCACAGTTAGCTTGATCTTTTATCTAAATTCATGTCTTTGCAAGCCTCCACGTGGTGGTTTTTGTTGTCATTGGGGAGTTTTTACTTCAGCACTGTAGAGCAGTGATGCTCAGCTGGTAACAGTAGTGACGATATAACCTATGTTATCTTTTGCTCTATTAATTTGTCATGTGCTCATGGTTTATTGTCAACTCGGGTTCTTCTCAACTAATGACTTGAGTCATAGACTTTTAGGGAGTTTTAAATGTAAAACCTTTATTGTGTCACTATCATACATTTTAGTTTTTGATTAACACATTGTGACATCTCACTCTACCAGTTAACCAACCTCAAAAATTAAATTGGTGTATTCTCAATGAAGCTGCACGCTTATCAGTCACAACGATATTCACTTGTACATGCACGAATGCTCTCACACCTTACTGAACTGGTTCCTAACCCTAAGGATTAGTGCTTTTTATCAGGTCATGAGAGATCTAAATGTGGGCAGACATATATAGATTTATTACAAACATAGATGTAATCGATTAATTGCGACGCCCTTATGGAGCCTCTACATTAAGTTAAAGGAAATGAAGGCAGCACCTGTGACCACTTTGATTTGCTCAGGCCTTTAAGTGTTATTTCAGTTCACATGCAAAACATGATTTTTGAGACAAACGACTACAGATGACCCTGTGTCACACTTGTGTCTATACTCCACTCGTGTGTGTGTGTGTGACCTAATTATGATCTGGCTCATTATGTTGCAGTTGAATTAATGGGGAATAATAGCTTGGCCATAGCACTGTATTTTGCATTAAAACATAGAGAAAATGTGTCTAAATCACTTCCTATGCAGCTGTATTTACAAAGAACTGGAATTAAAACAACACCGCTTTTGTTAGCATATATTCCTGTGTGTAATGATTCCCCGGAGCAGTAGTTCAGTCCAAGCTGTGCAACTGCTACCATAGCACTGCCAAAGGAAACTGGATGTTTATTGTCCATCATCGCATTATATTTCATCTAGAATAATCTGTTTAGAGATTGTCGCAATTTTATCTTGTGTTGTTCACAAACTATTTTTGTCCCCCTTTGCTACCTGGCAAGCATGCTTGCCTGTTTATCTTTGTAGATTAGTAACGCTAAGACCAATGACTTTCTTTGTAAAATATTTGTAGCTGGTTATGCCCCCACCCCCCAGACTCAAACTCACACTTACACTCAAAACATTAAACATTACAACAACTTTTTTATTAGCAATGGTTTGCTGGGTTTTACATGTCTTGTACCCAAGGCTTTATTAAATGTGGTCAGCCCATAAGGGTTAAAACAATTAAAATTAAGCATTGTCAAAACCTTCATTTAAACGTAGCTAGGTTTTAAATGTTTTGTTTTTGAGCTTTGGAATATGCTTGAATTCAACTACATGCCTTGAAAAATGCTTGATTTTTCAACATGATATGGTGTTTCATCTATACAGTCACTCGTGTAAACTGAAAATCGTTTAGTATTTAAAATTAATTGGTCCTGTTACATTAGTTTGTTGTCTCCTGGCATTTATAGCAACAATCTGGACATTGAGCTAGGGCATGTTTCTCTCAGTAGAGTCAAATATTTATTGTGCAGGTATATATATATATATATATTGTGCAGGTTTCTGTCAGATGATACAAACTTACACAAGGCCCCATGCAAAAACTTACTGTAGAGAACAGTGACGAGGGCAATGGGCATCACTAGTAGTCCCACCAACAGATCAGCCACCGCAAGCGACATCAGAAAGTAGTTGGTGGCGTTCTGCAGCTTCCTTTCGAGCGACACTGCGAGAATGACCAGGATGTTTCCTCCAATAGTGGGGATGATGACCATGACGATAAGCAGCGCAGCCCATTGCAGCCGATCCTCAGACCCTTCTCCTGATTGTGAGCTGTTTGTTTCGAGTGAAACCTGAGACATGGTGCTGCAGAGGTTACAGCAGGTCTTAGCGTGGGTCGGGGCTCTGATCTTTCTGGTGTTGGACACTCGGTCAGCATGGTCACTGGGTCCCACAGGCAAGGACACAGGGTCGGGCGGGAGAGCTTAGGGTCAATGCACAGGATGCTTCATCCCTTGTGTAGTGTACAAACCAAAAGGAATAGCTGAAAATCATTAGAGGATTCACTGATTGGAGGGGACAAAAAAAACGGTACGAACTCCAATTCTGGCAATAATCCCAACACGTTCAGTACTTCCAAAGTGAAATGTTAGCAGGGGTCCTCACTTTCCCAGGCAGCTGATACTCTTGTCCTCCTCTGTGTTCACTTAAAAGAACAAACAGGTCTGTTAAAGGAACAGTGATATCTTATAACTCATTTGCTTTAATTTGTCTGAGTGATGGCATAATGAGACGTTTATTGTAACAAATGAATAGGGTCTTTCCTGTGTGGTGACCCTTACTGTTTCCACATTATAGTAAATATATTTCCTTGGCTGGAAAATGAAAGGAAAAAATGCTTAAATTTGCACAC
>JAVQJL010055899.1:0-15278 GCA_036024295.1 Nannoperca obscura
GTGTGTGTGTGTGTGTGTGTGTGTGTGTGTGTGTGTGTGTGTGTGTGTGTGTGTGTGTGTGTGTGTGTGTGTTAAAACGAGGTCTCGGGGTCACATTCTTGTATTTCACAGGAAAGAAAGGCAGAAACTAATATGATCAACACGTGTTTTTTGTCAGTTGCCTAAGTTGCCAATCTATGTTCAATTGTTCTTCATTTAAAACATATTCCAAGCATATGTAGTACAAATAAAAAACTAACTATAATATCATATGCAATGTATAATGAAAGGAGTGGTGGAATTACAGCAGGGTGTCGGCCAGTATGGCGGCTATCTCATTTCTTGCAAATCTGCTGCTTTATTGACCCAGAGGGATTTTGCATGAGACTCAACTGATGAAAAACAGACGTGGGTAGTATTTCATGGAAAACACAGTAAGGACAGTTAAATCCCCACTTAGTACAAAACCGTAACAACAAAAAGATGTTGACCTAAATTTATTGCAGTCCCACGGATGCAAAGCAGCGGAGAACTCTGCAGACAGTGTCACCTCACTATTAGAACTAAGAGCAGAGCCACATGATGGGCCAAAGAATGATACTCATATCCTTGCCATGCTGTCAGCCTGCTAAAAATACAACGCAAACCAAAGCAGCAGCCCCATGCCACGCATTACGTAAGGTCTACACACACACACACACACACACATATATATATTCTTATACACACACACACTGCATTATATGTGGGCCTCTATTGTCCTGCGCTCTCTGCCTGACCTACATTTCAATAATAGAAGAAATCAACATTGCAGAGTTCCCGATGGAGACGCAGGCGAGAGAATGAAAAATGAATTCTGGATTTCACAGTTCCTACTGTACTTTCACTAAACCACCAGATCGCGAGGATTTATAGGTTACACAACAAAAACAAATCCATTGAGAGACATTGAGAGACTCCGCTGCATTGACATGATGATGGAAACCCCCCAAAACAAATCAATCTTTTCATGTTAATTTCACATTTATACAAACGGTTTAGCCTGCACAGAAGCAGCCCAAAAAATGTAGGTAAAGGCTTAAAGTGCTGAGGCATCCATCTATTGCGTATCTAGTCCATGGATCTTCCTGCACAGATCATAAGTCGATTCCCTCTCTAATCCAAATATCTTAATTTGCTGGCTGGCCTACTTCTCCCGTGACAGACTGACCTGGAAGGGAAAGCTTGACTTGGTTTTGAGGTAAACGCCCAGAGAGAAGTAACAACTGATTCATCGTGGCATCAAACACAGTGAACATTTAATAGAGGAGGTGCTCAGGCTGCAAGCATCTTCACAGTGGTCCTGAAGCACTACAAATAATATTTGTGTGTTTCTGAATCATTTATGACGTGGGCTTATTCAGCAAAAATGCCTCAAGCCACGGTTTTCCCCAAGACTTTGCAGACTATTCGTCTTTGTAAAATCAGCATTTGACTGCAGAGTACCTTTAAATGATGTGGTTACCTTGCATTAAAAGTAGTTTATGACTTGACACTGCTGGATGCACAGATTATCTGGGCTCTGTATGATATGGGCTCTACGGTAATCACACAAGGTAGCAAGAGGGGTGGGAGCCAGAGAAACAAGAGGAACAGACTCGGTGGAAAAGCACCACAGGCCCAGGAACTTTAAACTCGGCCACATGAAGGGCCTGGTGCCAGAGCCTTAGACAAAGCTTCCCAGCCCAAACTCGCTGACTTATAACCACAGCAGGAGCTCAGGGAGGAGTCCGATTAGATGTCCAGACCCAACAGACCTTCAGTCGCTTCCACAGGGGTTTTGTTTAAGTCAACGTGACAAGGGAACGGTTTCCAGCTGTCTCGAGTTCACGAGAACCAGGGACCAATGAAACTCACCAAAGGGACTCTCGTTCCGAACCTCTAACGGCCCAGTCGCTGCTCTTGGCTCCAGCTGTATAGACATCCAGCACAGAGACAGCCACAGCAGGGCAGACACGTGGAGGAGGTGAAAAGGAATGTGCTCAAGAACATAAACACAAGCCAGTAGGAAGCCTCACTCGCCAAGCATCTGCTTCCAGTTAGCCCAGAGGGGTGGGCGTTTGGCTCTTTTGCCTTTTAGCAGCATCAGGTCAAGTAAAGTTTTGGAGGAAAAATGATTTGATTTGTTATTTAACCTATTTAACCAAGATAGAAAGTTACTGCTGGTCCTGACATAGCTGCATCTTATAAACCCTAGGAAAAATCAAAAGAATTTAAAACAGACATAAAGGGAAGCTAAATATCCACAGAGGAATGCGCAACAAGCTTTACACTTTTACCAGATTTGTGTAAGAAATAAGTTTGCATGTTTAAAATGTTTCCACAACCTGCTCCTATGGCAGATAACATTCTTCCTGATATAACGATCGATTTAATTACACAGCTAGCATTAGCACTAAACATGTACTTTAGACTAAATGTGTGTGTGCACGAGGAGCATGCATAGAAGATAGTTAGGATGCATAAACCTTTGTCAACAGACATTGTGTTTTTAATTAGGTATGTGACTATTTGTTGCTGTCAGTTTGTTTATTGTGTCTGCATTCTTAAGCAGCGCTGCTTTTTTTAAATCAAAGTCTGAAACAAATTTTCCCTCAGGAACTAACATAGCCAGTCTTATCTTACCACCACCACCCATCATTTATACAGCATTTCATTTTCTAACAATGCAACAATAAACACGGTGTTCCCACAAACGATCCCCCTCTGAATCAGTCACAAATATTCACCAGTGGCACCCCAGTTATACGATTATGTCCACTCTAGAGGCTTACAGAAAACGTCTTCTGAATATCCAGTTAGATGGGACTTTCTGTTATTAAAAGCACAAGCCCTCTGTGTCTTGGCCTTGTCAAATGAACGAGTACTTGTAAACACAACATCAAGGTTACAGTATAAGAAAAAGTGCAGGTTTATCCAATGAAAATAGCAAAGGTTTAGCTGCAGCTACAACCTTCAGAATAACTCTCCTTGACTTCATATTAAATCTTCAAAGTTAAGCACTTGTAATTGCAAGAGGAGGATGCTCAGGGTCGGGCACTGAGATTTTATCCATTAACACTCACTTCTTGAATTTACATGAGCAACGTGACTAATGTAACAGATCGTAATGCTGTTAGCCATGTAGAGGAGGATCAATGGGTAAAAAATGGAAATAGCAATGTCAGGGTTAGCAATTTATGCCCTGCTGGGACTTACCTATACCAAACATGAATATGTAAATGATACTGTGAGGTGCTTTGGTATAAAGCATCGGGAAGCATACCAAGTCCCTTGAAAAACTTTGTACAAGGTCTTGACCTAAATTGCAAACGATGTTTTGAAATTCGACTCTTGAACTGTTTGTTACGGATAATTAAGCATGATGGGTGGTGATGCAGCATGAGACGCAGCAGTGACAGACTTTACCTGCCAGCCACTAATCATATTCTGGGATTAATAAAGTATTTCTGATTCTGATTATTAACGTCACTATCTGATTACATGTGAAAAAACTAAACAAAGCAAAAACAATGCGCTATGAATGAGCTGGGGGACCGACTAAAGGACAATTGTTTTTTATCCATCTCATGGAACAACATAACAATAGTGTTATTGTTATTATTATTATTATTGTTACTAGTGCATCTTGTGCCTTTATTAGATGAGGCCTGTAGAGAGATTACAGGAAACGAGGGAGAGAAAGATGCAACACTGGTTCCCTGTTGGACTCAAACTAGGGGCGTTTCAGTTCATTGGTTCATTGGCGTCTTAAACCCGTATTTAAGCATTTTCTAACAACTTATCAGCCAACAGTGATACCTGCAATAATAACAACAAATATATCATTCTGACTGATTCATCGGTCTAGATCCAGACAATCCCCTGGAATGTTCATGCTCTAAACCATTTCTAAATCTTCACAGATACCCATTGAAATCACACAAATCTACTACTTTATACTATATGTTGTGACCATGTTAACTATACCATGACTAACTACATCTGATTGATCAAGGCTTCCACTTTCTCTTTGGTTATACAGAGCTCAGACGAGCAAGTAAAAGTAATATAAACTAATTAATTTGTGAAAACAAGGCAGTGTTATAATCACCTTGGAGCCTGTTTGCAAAAGATTATGTCTGGTGCGAAACAAGACTGGATAATACGTTTAATTTCAGTGAGGTTTTGGTCCAGTTGTACTGATGGTTTGAGGTACAGGAGCATTGTTGTAGGGCGTTGTTTTTTAAAATGACATCTTTCTACTGCGCCACCTGCCAAATGCTCCTCTGCAGTCTGGTTTTAGCAATAGAGACTTCAGATGAAGCCATTCGTGGAGCCTGATCTTTCATTTACAGATTCCGCACTCCAAGTCAGTGACATTTACGCTATCATCTGCAAGCATGAAAAGTAATTGAAAAATGTTATACCCTTAAAAGCATTTCAAGGTCGTTTTTTAGTATACAGATATCAAAGTCAATACTGGGATCACTATTCCCAGGCTTCAACCCTATAAGATGTTACATCCTGGCTCTGCTACAGTATTAGCACAGGGAAGTGCTAACATGGAGCCCTGTGGGAATTAATACTATGTCTCAGGGAAACCCGATCTCACCGACCTGCCTCCTCTCCCAGCCTGATCTTTTAATTCCGTATTTGTCAGAAAACGGCTCTTAAGGCTGCTGTTTTGCCTTCAGGGCAGACAAAATGATTTGTACAAACACATTTGTTTTCCAGTGTGACTTCTTTTTATTTGCAGCTTGTTAACTTTGGAGTCTGACGATTTTTATTTAGTGACGTCTTTAGTCTCTCCTGTTGCTGTCTAAATGATGAGAAGAAAGGGAAGACAATCCTTTACACATGTGAACCGAATCAGACAATTACAGCCTTCACCAGTGGAGCATTGACTGTGGCAAGCCAACATCCAAGAAAGATTCAGTTAAATCTATTGAACTAAAAGTTTTCTCAAAATTGGAAGAGCAGAAAATCTGACTTTAATGTAATTTAACCTAGAAACAATGTGTGTATAGGTATTGGTTTATAGATATAAAGATATTTTATAATGAACCAGTCGACTCAATCAATTAGTTAAGTCTATAAAATGTTAAAAAAATGTTATCACAATTTCCCAGAGCCCAAAGTGACGTCTTCAAATAGCTTCCAAAACCCAAAGACTCTTCAGTAACTGTCAGAAATGTAAAAATGTGACATTATTTCTTGAATCTATTATCAAATTAATTTGGGCAATTCATTTTCTTTCAATCAAGTAATTAACTAATCATTGCAGTTCTACTCTGCGACAATTTTCAGCTCTTGAAGGAGTCAATCAGTTCTTTAAACTACTCCACTACCTGTGAGTGAACTTTTTTTTTAACTTAGTTCAGCCATGTTGCAGACTGCAGAGAGAAAACAGCAACAACTGAACTGAATGAGATGTAGCTGTCGATCTCACTTTAGAGGATGAGATCAGTGCCCAGCGCCCATATTCATCTTGTCTAACACCAGATGCCACCCACCAACTGAGGACACATCTTGCCTTTCTCCCTGCAGACAATACTCTGGGCTTACAGCTAATTAGCGTTTGTGGATGGTATTCCCTGGGAACGTGTAATCCTCTTCTCAGTTGTTCTGCATGCAAATCTATAGCAGCATTTCTTTTCTAGTACAGTGTCTCCTTTTGGGTACATTGCATAAAAAATGGCGACCACGCTGTGCTGTGACCTTCAGGCTGACACAATATCCTGCTTTTTTGAAAGAACTCCTCACATCACTGAAACACCCTCTGCTTTCCAGTTTTGTAACTCGACTCAAATGTGAAGTTTGTGGCAATCATTTGCAGTAATGAAGGACTGGGTCTCAAGCCTCAATACTTTTTGTGTGTTTGTCAAGCAATGAAAAACTTCAAACTTTTGATCGAATTCTTCATTTTGTGTATTTTTAATGGATCAGATATTACACACTTTCATACATTTATTCAATGTTTCATTTTAGACAAAGTTTCCTGTACAACTGTTGGTGTTAGGACAACATCAAACAGAAGCATTTGAGATGTTTGGCTCATTTTGTTGTTTGGTTTTTATAGATAAGAGTGTTTAAAGTTATATTGAAATAAGTTATGTTTCTTTACTGAAAACAAAAAGCATTCAGGATTGTCAGCTGAATCCAAATATGGGATTCTAGTGAGCTTGAACATCTTAATGTTTCTTTGTGAACAAATCTCAACCAAACCTTGGAGCAAAACCTTGTTGTTTATTCATTCATTATATCCTTAAAAGAAATCTAAACCACATGTAAACACTGTGTCCACATATCTCAGGCAACCTCAACAAAGTTTAACAGAAAATGTTTGCATCAGACATAAATCATGCAAAAATCAGACAGCAATTTTTGGAAGGAGGAAATAGACCAGAATGCAAAAAGCGTGACTGTCAATTATTTTCAGCAGTTAGTTCTCTTGCTCTGTTGCTCTTCTATCCTGTCAGCATCTCTATTACTCCCTCTATAAACCACAGCTGAATACAAGTTGGCATTGAAGAGGATTATGGGAAAAGGTAAGGAATGGTTAATAAGTGAGACTAAAGTAGAGCATTAGTGTAAAGTTGTTGCCCTTTGTCTTTGGAGAAAAATAAGTCCATTCGGTTAAAAACTTAAATTAACACCCATTAGCTTCTTGACTGCAGTGTAACCTAATCATTATGAAAATAGTCTGTAAGCTCCTGTAACCTTCAGCTGTGACATCAAAACACATCAACCTGTGCATCACTGCTGGAGGGGGTGAAAGCTTTCCTTTAGCTTTCACCCCCTCCACCTCTTCATAGTGTCTTCACATCTCTATCACAAAACTACTCCAGGAAAGCAGTCAACCTGGTAGCATTTTTCCTTTACAACCTGTGAATACCGGACTAGTTTTACTGTGAGAGTGCCCACAGTGAATCTCTCTGGGAGCATCCATTAGTGTAGTGGCTGTTTTACCAGGCTCCAAGTTCCCAGCAGCTGCAAGAGGGTACTGGGTTTTAAATCCTGGCCTTTCTGTGTGGAGTAATTCTCCTCCAGTGCCCTTGAACTGGTTTGGTCAGGCTGTGAACTGAAGTTGGTCCCACTGCTCCTAAGATAGGTTAAATGCAGAGAATGGATTTTCTTATGTCTGTGAAGTATGTTCATTTTGGCTCAAGTTCCACTAAATTAAATCCTACTTTCTTCTGAAAACCCAAAGTACTCCCAAGAATGGGGAAACATTGAATGAGTCTTCATTGTGACAGGTAATTCTTATCCAAGGTTACATCTGGGCAGAGTCCATTACCGACTTGATGTTATATTCCTTGGATGACACTAACTACATGTTGTTACACGTTCTCACACAGTCAAAAGCTTATTTTAATCCAAGGTCTTGCAGACTTCTCTGCATCTTACTAGCATAACGTTCCTAATCTTCTTTACCCAGCCTTACCGCCTGTATCGCCTGCCATAAAAAAATATGTATGGACCTGTATTATAGCATTTAAAACAATATACACATAACTTTAGCCTAGTCTACCTATAATAAACTATTTAAAGAAAACATGCACTGAAATATTAGTGCATATACAACACGTAATAGAAAAATAAAAATGAACCAAATATAAATATGGGCTACATAGTTTCTGGTGCACAATTGCAGGAATACTTGGAAATTAAACAATTCAACAGCAGACTCCAATATCGATCTTCCACCCACTGCCAAAGTCTTGACACAATGGCCCTTCAGGCACGTTTTAGCATGTGCTGTTATGCGGAACAAGTAAAGGTAAATGCTACATTGAAATACATTTGCAAATTCCTTAAGCATGAGAGGGATGAGCGCTCACATCCTGGAACTGACAGCTCAGCTTTTTGGCAGACTTTGTTTGTGTTCATTGAATTAGGCATGATGGAAATAGCGTGCACGCTCTATGCCTCAGGTATTAAAACCTTCAGTGCCACGGGAGGCAACATTTGGTGTCAATTAGAGATGGACAGCAGGCATTAACCCTGAGGCTGCTGTCAGGGTAAGAGGACCCAGGGTTACTGACCGAGTGTACCTGAAGCCTTCAATCAGCTAAGCAGTCACCGTCTAGCTGTCTGTCCTTTGATCTTTTACTCGCTGCTGTAAATCCTTTTCTTGGACCTGCACAAGACTACACAGCCCAGCCGAGCAGCCTACGCAATAGTCGCTCCACGCCGTTTGGCTCTTGTGTGCCAGATCACAGTGCCTTCATCTCAAGTGACTCTTCTTCTTCCTCTCTGGCATTCCAATAGGGCGCCCTTCTGCCCTCTGAACATGAACAGAAACATCTGTCCTGTGCACAACAACAGAATCTGGCCAAGAGAAATTCCATGATGTGTCAATGAATTGAATGAAAAAAGCACAACAGCAGAGCATTTATGTGAGCACAGTGTAGATTACCTTTCTGGCATGTGGAGCTGAGGTTTTCAAATCACAGGCATGAGAGTATTTCTGTCACATTCTGTCGACCAGACGTGCCTGTACCGAGCGACACCACTAAACGATGCAGAGGGGGAATTACGGGGAAGTAAACCTTCAGAGTGTCAAGTCCCGATGGCAGACAATGATGTCTAGCCTCAGACAGAAGCAGTGGACTACTACAGTATGTTTGGCCCTTCTGCAGCAGTTTCCTCACCTTGCACTGGCAGTTTCTCAGACAGACATATTTGCAGTGATGCGCCACAACATCAGTGAACACATCCCCCAAACTTAAACGAGCTATATTTTTGCAATGCTGCCCTGCCTTAGCATTCACTCACTACCCTTTCCCAGCTATGAACTACCTGTCTTTGGCGAATCTCCAGAAATTATTTTTAAAAACCTATGAAAACCACTGAGCACTTTTGTGCTACTGCCTAATAGCAAGGTTAAGTGAGAGACAAAAGTACAAACTGAACAACCTAAAATATCCTAAAGGGAAAGGGGTGTACAAGGTGTTATTTTTAGCTCTAAACGGCCGCACGCTAGTGGCTAAATCAGACATGTATGTGCGCACGAACAGAGGGGTTAATGCGGTGTGACTGGTGTCGTGGGCATCACGTCACACACAGCACAGGTGACTCAAAATGTGAACGAATTGACGTTGATTGCAAACAACCTGTGGCACACACGAAGCTCCGGGAATGAACCAGCGGGGTGACAGCATGGGAGGCATCGGCTCACACGGTTAGCGACAGTTAGTTACGGATAAAACACTAAACAAATTGACAACACAAGTGAGGTAACGCGGCTAACATGAAGGATTTCTAGCTTGTTGTAGCACGTAACTAGCAGCCTGGCAGCTGTTCGGTAAATCCCTCAACAGTCGGTTCATAACGGTTCATCATTCCGTACTTACCCTGCTTGTGGACGTCAATTTAGTCCTCACACACACGCAACTTCAGCCGGGGTCGTCTACTGCCCGTGTTGTTTCATTACAGCGCTGTCGGTGTCGAAAAGGTGAGGTGACCTGTGCGGGTGTTTAAATATTTTTTTATTCTCTCATGAGTCTAACCGTTAGCTGTCCAACCCAACCGAGCGAGGCTTTTAGTGTCTGTCAGTTACTGTGCCGAGCCGGCTGTCCGCTCCGCCGCCATCTTGGTTGTGATGGGAATCCGCCGTCCCCGGCCGCGCGCCCAACAAACACACACACAACCACACGCTCACCGTCGGCTCTCTGGGTGGCAGTTTTACATCACAGCCAGTTGTCCCAGCAGGAAGGATCTCATGTAATCTACCTGATGCTGACAGTGCCCGCAATTATATTGCCTCAATATTATCCATTCAGTTTCACTAAATACGTTACTACTACTACAAGGCTAATACTTTTTTAAAATTAAACTGACCTAAATGTGATCTTGATAATGAATGCATGTCAACCACCATCATTGCATAATACAGTTTACTGTAGTCGAACAAGATGAACATACATTTGACCACCATGCTATTTTCTGTTTTCAAATCCACAATTAATGCCATAATTTCCCCCTGAACATGAAACTCATGGGGTTCCACAAGGGTCAAAATCATATGAATTAAAAAACATAACATATAAATGCACTGATACCAATACATCTTTTTTTTATATAATTATTTTGCATAGATAGTGAAAACTTAGCTTGAACTTATCTTAAACTTGTTTATTTTTCTTTCATGATAGCAAGTGTATTTTCACAATGCCCTCCTTTTTTTTCAGAAGTCTGCTCATGAGTAGAACTTTTTTTCCAGGGACACTATTTCAATATGTCCCATTTCATTATAATACTGGGAGCCCTCCAAAACCTGACCAGCAGCACAGTGCCACAGCCGGTTGGTGGTGTTTGAAACTCCATTTCAATTCGGTACACAAAACGGCACATTTGCAGCTTATGCCCACTTGAATTTAACAGCTTGGATTGACAAGTAAACAAAATACCACGTCACCATCACAAAATAAGAGACTAACATGTGGTGCATGTAGTGGCTTAATCCAAATAGGAAATATGCTGTATTGACTTGGCCACCACTAAAAGCTTAAATTACCACAGCACCTCAACTACCTGCTGCTATTTGATTATCAGCTGTTAGAGATTCAATGTCATACCTGCTGCCTCATATGCTAATCAGTCAACTGTTAACTGCTAGCAAATATGCACCAAACTTGCTGCTGTGGTGTGCTTTTATATACCTTTATACGGTGATAATCTGTATTTTTTTTTTGCTCGTTGTGGAGTTTTTTTGCCTCCAATGAGCAGAAATCTGCAGCTCTAACTATAATAACGATGATTCTGAGTAATAAAGCTTCTTTAAACACAATTTCATTCATTCATTTTTCATATACATCTTTGCATTAACTTCATATACAATCACACCGTATCTAAAATTCACTTCGTGTTCAATCAACACATTAAGTGTGCTGGGCAACTGCTACCAAATTCAGGTAGCTAAGCTGCTGTTCAGGATCACCAGGTAAATTCGTTAGGTTTCTTTAAATATGAACTTTCAGCATATTTATGTGTCAGCCTGGACTCCTAACATAATCAAGTACTGTAGAGGAGATATTGCTGCTCCAGCATAAGTGCCTGAGGGCTGCATTCTGTTTCATAAAGAGTTTGCGTGTTTTCAGATAACTGATTTAAACGTTAAGGAATTTGCACACAAGCAAAAATGTATTCCTTTTTCCTTTGAGTCAAAATAAGTAGTTACATGAAACCTTGATATGTAAACATGCATGCACTCTAGATGCATGTAGTTATTTCAAGCTAAAATAATTGTTCAAAGAACTCTGCAAAATGCAAAAAAATAACAAAAATGTTTGACACATTGCATCCCTCTGTGAGAAACTGGATTATATGGAGGCCAAAAAAGAGAAATGTTCATATATTTTCTACCAGACTCTGTACGTCATTAATGAATGTCAAAGACATCGTTAGTGAAGACTGAATTGCATTTTATCTCCAGGAAGCAAAAGTGTGGATTTGGATTGCATCCAAATACTCGTGCTTTGTGACTTTTGAAGCTGCGCCATAGTGGGAAATATGTTTGTGCACCTCTTCTTGTTTGGCTCAGGTGTTTCAGTACGCACTGCAGAATGAGACCTGTGTTACAATAACTTAAGCTGCCTGATCGTGTTTGCATCAGTAGAGTGGGTATGAGAAAGCATTAGAAAGTGTTTGTGTTCAAGACATCAGAGACTTGAAATGCTCAGTTCACATGGGTTTCAGGTAAAGGTTTTATCCAACAATGAGAAAAAAGACACACAAAAAATCTTTAAAGTCATGATAGCCTGAGAGGCTTTACAAAGTGACATTATGCGAAGATATTTGTGGATTTATTTGAGTCAAATCACATACAAATAACAATAAAACTCAAAATCAGACGCATTATTTTCCCTAAGATACTAAATTGATTTTGCAAAGGACAAAACAAAAAAACATTTGACACAAGAAAAGCAAGGATATGAAATCCCACCTTTGGTTGGGAACCCTATGGGATTTAAAAAATCCTCTCGCTCCAAGATTAAAGTAAAAACGGCATAAATAGTATAAAAATTTAATGCACAGATCACAAATTAGAAATTTCAATAATGATATCATCATAGGCAAAGTGAAGGTGTTTGTGTGTGTGTGTTCAGAGGGTGTTATTAAAGATGTCTTAGCAAGTTTCTCATCAGATTTGACACTATAGTCAAACAAAGCTCTTATGGGGGCATGAAAACTATTCCGTATTCTGTTTCTGCTCTTTTTAATCTAGTTTTTGGTTCTTATCAGCTCCTAAGAAAACATGTCGCTTTAGCTGCTAAATGCTCCACAATGTTTCACCAGCTAGTCGCTATCTTTGTCTGTCTGCTACAGTAGTGTATAGGTGATTCATCAGAGATTTGCCGTTGTCCACTAAAAGAGTTGGTGATAATTTATCTGTGGATTCATCATTGTGTGCTTGGCCATCTGTAGAGCCAGCAGATTCCTGCATTAAACCTTGATTATGGAATAATGATATCACTAAATACAGACACAATATGTAATATAACCATGACAAGTCATATACTATACAATTTCAAAACAAACAGGGCAGAGCCAATCACATAAGTGGCTCTGTTTTTTGTAACACTTTGTCACATTATGAAATAAACAACAATTTGATTTTCTAAATATTCAATTTTTCTAAAAATGCTGTGGTGAAATAAAAGTAACATGCCATAAACTCTGTTAATGTCATGGTTATAAGACATATTTTGTCTGTATTTATTTTTGGTCTCCATAGTACGAAAGCTATGGAGACCAATAGCTTGGTCGTAATTGCAATTATTCTTTTTGAATGCCGTCATCTTGAGATCCTATTTCGTTACCTAAAAAAGAAAAACAGCCTTTGTTATATCAAGGTAACGAGATAATCAACCTGTTATAATGAGCAAGCAGAAAATGTCAGTACCCATTATTACTTTAAATGTCCAAGCAACTATTAGTGACAATTCAACAAAGGCTTATTTGTCCAACCTCTAGAACATTGTGATTGGGGATGATAACTGGCTCATAAAAAAGAAGCCAGTGTGAGACTTATTCGAAGTAAGTGCTTAGTGCCCTCTGTCTGTTGTTTGTGGACGTGAACTGAAAGGGAAAAACCCAAGCAATCTCAAAAAAGCACCTGAACTGCCCACATAATTATGTGTTCAAAAATGTCAACTGTCAACAGAGGGTCAATAATGCCTAGCTGACTTAACGCGTAGGAAGCTGTTTGTCAGCAGACTGTGCTTCAATACAATTGCTGCTGCAGAGGCTACACCTTTAATGGTATTTGTTGAATCAGGTCTGTCAAATAGATAATCTAGAATTTGTGTATTCAAGCTCTGCTGAACCCAAATTTCAAAATGTGCTCTATCAATGCTTTTGTCTCTTTAAAAACTGAGCGATCTTAACATGTTTTCAAGCAACTGCCACCATTTTATCAGCAGACAGTACTCCGTTAACTCTGGTCCTTTCTGTGGGCAGTTTATTTGTCAGTGACAATGCAAAACACATTGTAAAAGGTTACAATAACATGAGTGCAGGCAATAGGTAGGGACCCAAACTCAGACGGAACAGGGAGACTGATGTAGTTCAATGATTTATTTCTAATTACTGAGCTTGCATGCAGGTACAGGTACGCAGAAAAGTAGACAAGCAACAGAAAGCAGGCAGGTCCTGGTTCAGGTGACAGACTCTCAAAGGAACATACACAAGGCAGGACACAAACATAGTAACTGGACACATGGCAACCAGAATAAACTGACACTGGAACAAAAGAAGTGAACCAGGTATATGTAGGGAGTGTCTGATGAGGGCATGAGGTGCAGGTGGGGTGATGGGAGATGAGTGATGAGTGAGGATGCTCAGGTGAGAGAGGTGATTGCAAGGCAAATGGGAGTGGCAGCATCTGGAATGATCTGTGACAGATGTGTTGCATATAGGGTTTTTAGCCAAGGCTAATTTGCGACCCCAGTCCATGGTTAGGCTTTACTTTGTTGTCCTCATCTTAGTTTCTTTTCGCCTTTCAAAGACACACTGTGCAGGTGGAGGTCAGAGCGTTTTCCTGCCTGGGATTAGCTCTAGCTTTCTTGTGTGAATTGAAAATAAATGAATGAATGATGCAAGCTGACACATTCTCTATAGCAGCCTCCACATCCTGATCTGTCACGGAATCATTTCACTGATTGTAAGTGACACCTCACTTATTGGTTGTTTGCTCATTTTTCAAAATCCAGTTTCTACCTCACGTTGTGTTGAAGGGCAGAATATATGATGAAACTGGGCTGTGAGTAGGTGTGAGGTTTGTTCGGTATCAGTGGGGGTGGAAGCTGGCAAAATATTACAACACGGTCATGCAGACTCATGAATCCTTTAAAAATGTACATTTTCCTTTCTGGTCTCTAATGCTAGATGCACCAAAACAGCTCCTATGAATTAAAAAAAATGTACACATTTTCCTAGATGTTGTAAATGCAAGATGTCTTAATGAAGCAGTTAAACTGGCCAAAAAGTTTGTGTGAAGTTTAGTTGGAGGCTGTCTGTGGAGGTGGGTTGCCTACACAACATCTGATGCCTTCTTCCAGACTCTCTCGAGCTGATCTACATAAAGTTGTTTCTTCTCTGTGTTGCACAGACAGAACAATCTTACAGACTTCTAAGCAGAAGTCTAAAGCTGCATAATGATCATTTTAATGTTTGCAGACGGGCATACAAACATGTTTTCCTTATTGAAATGTGTTAAAGGGGGCATAATGTGAAAAACCTTCTTTTTGCACTTATATTTGGGTATCTGCAGTCCATACCTACCCACAAACTGTGAAATAAGACCACCCAGTCATATTTTGTCGTCTGCCTATATCAGAAAGCATGTGAACAAACGAGCCATTCTGAATTTGCTCCCCTTTCTGCGTCACAACAGGACTCATTAGGATAATAATGATACCCTGTCTGAGTCTCTCCACTCACGGCCTGAACACTAACTTTGCGTGAGTCCGCCATTTTGTTCTCGCCAGCTACAGACTCAGAGTATCATGTCGAAGCTCAGAGGTAAACACAAGAACTGCTCTGTTGTTGGCTGTATCAACCAACACAAGTCACTACATCTCCCCCCAGCCTCAGAGGACACAAGAGCTGCATGGATACTGTTTATTTTTGATGGAAAAATCCCAGCTACTGTCAGTAAATACCTCAGTGTGTGCTAACCATTTTGTGTTGCACTACTTTTCAAACCTGGGTCAGTACACTGCAGGACTGTCCACTAAACTGTTCTTGAAAGAGGGATCAGTGCCAACTGTCCG
>JAVQJL010055907.1:0-62642 GCA_036024295.1 Nannoperca obscura
TTTCTCCAGTTATGAATCCTCGACGACAGTCATGGCAGTGATCTTGAAGGCTCAATTGTGTAATCATCCCGTGATCTCGATATAACGGAATAATTAAGTCGTGATCTCGAGATAACAAAATTCGTTTTCTCGAGATAACGGAAAAATTAACTCGTGATCTCGAGATAACGGCATTAAAAAAATGATTGCAAGCATGGCCGCTCTCGGCTTCCGTAATAAAATGCATTTAAGTCGGCATTAGTATCATGTGATGGTTATTGGTTGAAAGGAGGATGTACACTACAAAACAACATAAGCTCTAATAATAATCTGATAAACATAAATAAGATAAATGGCTAAAGGGCAGACCTAAATAATCAATTAGAAAATGTACACACACAATTCAGCCTGAATGTGGATGTGGATTTCCTTTGACTATTAATGTCCTAAATTATTTTGCAGCATATTTAGGTAGCAAATTAAGTGACCCCACCACTGGTGTATTTGGGATTGAATGTAGAGGTGTGTGAGAAAAAAACCCATCAGTCCCAGCACAGAAATGTGTCACTGTCAGGATTTGAGGCGATGAGGGACTTACTAGGTCTGCATTTGTACCAGACAATGAGGTATTTACTGCTGCCAGGACACTGGTCTGTCCCAAACACACGGCTGTTGACAAGGACTTGACAGCTCCTTCTGTCTTGGCACTCGTCCAGCATTTTCTAAAGAAGGAAAGAGTGACAGAGAGCGGGAGAAGACCAAAGAGAGGTTTAGAGGGAGGACAATAAGCCAACGATGGTGAGAGCAGCAGCAGGCAAATCTAAAACCACTTGAAACAGGCTGCGTATGGCCATGGGAATATGGAGGAGAGGAGCAAGTGAGAGAATGGGGGAACGAAATCTCTGAAAAGCTCCACTCCGCTCATTTCCTGGCATCCTTTTGCTTCTCTAGTTTCATCTTCTTTAGCCGGCTGTAACCCAGGTGAGCACATTCCAACACAATACATTCTCTCGCACTGAAATCCCACTTGCTGGAGGAATGAATGAGTGGATTCTGTTCAGAGCCTTCCCTGAATTTAATATAAAAGGAGAGGAATCTGTTACAGAGCAGAGGGGAAAATAAGGAATATATGTGTATTTCTGCCTAAAACAACAGGTCCTCACTTATTGATTTTAATGATTAATGTATGTAATTTTAAAGGATAAACCTGGGGATGTCCCATTAAAAGACCAAAAGAACAATAAATAAATAAAACTGTATCTTACAGTACTAATAAGTAATGCCTGAGTAACCAAAGCCTGATTTAACTTATTCCTGTTTGACGTAAACCTCCACTGTTGTTCAGAAACTATCAAAAACACATTGTTGCACTGGCTGACATGTTACATGTTACATTACAATAAACAAATCTGCTGTAGTTTATTTTGAGTCTGTCCCCCACACACACCTGCTGAAAAATATCACTAAAGCACAGAATCCAGCTGAAAATAGACCCAACAAATGCACAATTTGTAAGTTTGAGTAAGGTTTACTTAAGTGTCTGGCTGTTTAAAGAAAATATTTAAAACCTTTAAAAACATATCTTTTAGGAAGGACTGGGCATAGGATGCCACAGACATGGTAGAGAAGTTAAGTATTGAAAGATGGACAATGAACACATTGTTTGGTTTAATTGGATTTAGTTTATAATAAGAAAAATATAGAATAAAGCTAGCTTAATTAAGCTAAAGCTAAGAATAACCAGGGATACATAGATCTCTGTATCACGTCATTAAATAAACAAAATGCTTGTAGCAAGATGGAAAAGGGACAACCTTCACATCCCCCGAGGTCACACACTGATAATATGTTAAAAGTACATTGAACTAAGCATTTTTATTTGGGGACATTCCTAATGTTATATCAACAAACCAGGGGTCCTGAACAGGTGGTACAAGGGGATTCTTCAGGGTTGTACTAATGTGGGTGGCACAGCAGTCAGTCATTCTCTCACTTCAGCACAATGCACTCTCTGTGTCTGTGCATTCATGACTGTCCTGTCTATTATGGAAACAGAGGGTGTTCGATGCTAGAAGGCAGGGGGACTAAGAATAAACCAAACAACCCAATGAATGCTGAACAGGACGTGTTTGTGTGTGTTTGTATTGGTGCCACAAAGCGGGGGTTCTAGTCCAGCCACATCCCAATTTAGGAGAGGATGCTCAGGCAAAGACCCCATGAAATCGCTTTGTGTCATGGGACCATGCAAGCCTGCTTCCTCTTTACAGAGTGCAATATGCCGGAAAACATCCTCACAAAGCATTACATAATCCTCCAAAATATAACCCTTGGCCAGTGTGACCATTTTACAGGACATTTCTCTCAGGAGGATCTGCATCCCAAAACTGAGTGTGTGTAGTGTGGAGTAACAGAGGGGGGATGCCAAAGAGATCTGGGACCGGGTTTGAGACACTTGGGAAACATTGGGGATGGCTTAGCAAACCTCTAATTAATTTGACTGCTAGTTGTAAAAAAAATGAAGGAAAGTAAACAAAATTATATTTATCCGAGACAAAACATCACCAGGAATGTGTGAGCTTAGATATTTACCTGAAGTGCAGTGGACACGGAACAATATCGGTCATCCTTCTGAGCGTTATAAGAACTTAGATGGGCCTGGTAGGTCTGAGGACACTGTTGGGGGTCAGAGGTGCCTCTCGTTCCGTAGAAAGCTGATTGAATGGTGATGGTGGTGCGGGACGGGCATCGAACAGACAAGAAGTCTCCGTCACACGCCTGCTCGGTGTAGTTCCTCAACACTTTGGACAGGTAACCTACGAGACAGCAAAATGCCAGAACAGCTGTTACCTTAGACACTTGAACCTTCACTGCATGCATGACGTGAAGAACAAGAATCCTCTGGCTGTATACTACCAATGATGAGGAAAATGCTTAACCAGATTAAAGCTAACCTGCTAGCACTGTTTTGCATTGCCTGAACTAAATCATCACTTTATCCCTCATTTCATGCTACCATTATATTTTGCAGAGAGGGTTGGTAGCATGCTACAGTCTCCTATGATCTTTTCTGTTTCAATAATAATGAGTGTTCCCATGGACATTTAGTAGTGCTGCATATCAGCAAGCCCTAACAGATCACTGCGTACATCTAAAACATGCCTCCAGGCCTAGAATACCGCATCAACAGAGAGGGTAAAGCTTTAGCTTATTTAGCTTTTAGCGTCAGCCCTCAGGATATGGCTTTAGAACATACTCTTGTGTTTGATATTGAAAAATACCTGCCAAGGATGATTTTAAAGCCTGACATTATTACACATTTTATACAAGTATACAGTGCACACATACCTACTGGACTTTTCCCAAATATTGGCAACAGAATTCTAAAACCCATTTTGAGGCTTTGCTTGCTCTGAAAAATGCTTCCAGGCTGTGTGATGGTCTGCTTATTTAAATTTTAAATACCGAAGAACAATTTAAAAGCCATGTGGTTCTGGCAGTGTGAAAACGGTGATTAGTAAGCTTCAGATAAACGTACCCAGACATCCCGCCGGACCTCTCTTTCCTAAAGCTTTAATGTGCCACTCTTCAAGCTCAGTTTCCATTAGGATGTTATTTGCTTGCCAGTTACCATGTTTACTTGCACCAAACAGCCAGCTGATATCAAGACTGTGAATAGAAACATTACATAAACCATTTAATGGAACAATCACCGCGTGCACTTTCATTTAACCTCGGAGGCTGCTTCAATAAAGCGCTCATTCTTTTAAAACATTGAAGTCTCTCAGCTAACTCTACTTTCCCATTAAGAGTCTTTGAGAGCTGCCAGTCAGCCTGTCAGTCACACAGAAGAACCGAACCCATCACAAAGCCACCATTAACATTCCAGCCTGTGAGAAGGAACGCACAGATACAGGAGAGAGCTGATCCGCTGGCCACTGTCTTATAATGTCTTTCTGGACTTATCTTGACCATTTATGTGTTGGCTGCTGCAGGGGAGAAACAAACACTCTTAGCTTCTTCCATTTCTGAACTATGCTGTAATTGTTCAATTCAAAAACCTACCCTGATGAAGGCAAGATGGCTGAAAACGTCTGGTGAATAAAGCATGGTGTACTGAAGAAGAGTTGTGTGATGTGTTTTCATTTTGATGGACTACGCATGAAATGTATCCGGGTTATAATATTTAAATTAAACTCATACTGAGACAATTTAATCAGCATTTAGTACAAATGTGACCCATTTTACTTGTTCAACAACTGAAAACAACTTCCAAAGCGAGCTCAAGCTTCCTTCTAAGTGCTCTGCAAACACATTTACAGAGAAGTCAACACACACACACTCACGCACACTCGCAAAGTGGACACACCGTGATTCAATTACCTTTATTTGGTCAGTGTTTGGTAGTGAAGAGGAAATAAACAGTGTTCTCTAACACGCGTTAGCGTGCATGCACGTACACACAAAACACACACACACACACACACATTGCTGATCACCATGGCCACAGTTAAAAGGAGGAAGGGGAAACAAGAGACATTCTCAGGCTTCAAAAAGGTCAGCCTCACTCTAAATAGAGGTGGTTATTAAACCATCATTGCTCACAGTAACAGGTTTCCACCTGTGGCTGAGTTGTGAAAATGGAGAACAGGTGCACATGCAATCCTATTTTAAGTTTATTTAGAGATTATTTGCATGCCACAAACCAAATGATCAGAATGTGAAGTAGAAAACAACCACGGCAGTTGTCCTCACATTGTAGCTCAGATTTATACATGCTTTAATACTCTAATCACTAGCTACAATATCAATTGTATTAATTTATTTGATCCAAACTGGGTCATTTGCTATAGTTGCCAGGCTGCATTAAAACAAAACTCAAAGAAATTGGAACCCTGAAAGTGTAACTCCACCCTCAAATTCCGCTAGAACCATGTCTTCCAGCAAATTTAAAAAATGCAATGAGTGAGGGAACAACTGTAGGAGGCTACGTAGTGTGTGGGTCAGGTGACACGGGGGAGACTGACACTGATTAGTGTCTTTTTTATATACGTTTCATGACATAGGTAGGCATCAGGGCTTTTAAACACTAGATGCCAAGTTGTTCCATTTTCAAACCCATGAAATGCTGAATCTTTCTAAATTTGGTAAAAAATGTCAATATAAAACACCAGGGTACAGTATAATAATAATATAATTTAGTTTACAGCTCAGAAAACACATTTCACTGCAGTACATCTAATTCGAATGATGTAAGATTTTCTCTCTGTACGACTTAATGAGTGTGTGACCCAATTTAACATGAAATGAGAACATTTTGATCTTAAGGCCGTCTGACACAGTGTCCCTTGTGTGATTTAGAAATTGCACCTATGGCGTCACTATTGAAATGTTGGTTCTTTCTTTCAATAGTGTGGGCTTAACTCGTTTCTCCCACAGTAATGTCCTGCTCACACACACACACACACACACAGGCCTGCTTCGCCTGCCACATTCCACACAGGGTGAGAGGGAACTTGGCATTCCCCCTGGCAGCGAGACCACACACACACACTCAAAACGTCAACACAAACAACGTGGCAGGAACCAGACTCGCTGCTTGGCTCTCAGAGGCAGGGTGTGTGGTGTTGCTGTAACAGTATCACTTTATTAGGGCTGGTTCTTGGCACAGCGCCAGTGCCATGAGAGAGCACGAGTTTGTGCAGTCCTCCAGCTAACTGAGCCTTGGGTACAGCAGTGTAACCATGGAGACGGCCGAGGTTATGAAGAGGGTGAAACGGAGAGTGCTGAAGGTGGATGATTGAATTCGCGCTTTGAGGAGGAGTTTCTTGAGACAGCGATCGTTGTGCAACAGCTTGAGCACCACAAGCGCAGCGATACGTCTTCCTCCACCCTACAAAGTGGAACTGTGGGTAAAGGCAAACAGATTATCTCACGCAGACCTTCAGGTGCTTTCCACAGAATCCATTTCTATTTTTCAACCATCCCACCCTCCTCCCACTGTCTCTCTCTTTCTTTTTCAGGATCGTCACTATTGTTCCGTTCACACTACCTGTTGACTGAAGCCTCCTTTCAAGGCCAACAAAACAGGCGGAGTTAAGGCACCTGTGTAAACCGCCCAGCCAATGACAGGTGTCCCTCAGAGGCAGAAGGTTGAACAATGCTGGAGGAACACCCAGGCGTCTCTCCTTCACCCTTCTCCTCCCTGTTTCTTTTCATGTGGGGCCAGACTCCTTCCTTAACTAGCTCTCTGCCCTTTCCCTTAACAAAAGCGCCGCACTATTATGTCTGTCGGTTTGTTTATTTGGCCATTAAAAGGCAGGAGGTTGCGGTCGCAATGCCGTTCATGTACAAACAGGTTGCTCTTGTCGTGAACTGGATTGAAACGTGTGCACGGTCCATTTAATCTCTGCACAAGCAGCATAGGGATTTGTTATAAACAGACAGACAACCGACGCAGATGACTGCACCTGCCTTCAGGATCTTGTGATGAGACCACCTGTCACAGTAGGCAAGAATGTCAGTGTTTTCAGCTGCAATTGCAATCTTTCCGCCAATTGAAAAGCTAGAAACCTTGTGATTGTTAGCTCCTCATTTGTGGTCATGTGATGACCCTTAGGTCTGACCCAGCGATGGAGGGGGTCAGGTATGATGGGGATTAGTGCATGACCGCTGTGTTGTGTCAACATGACAGAGAAAGAAGATTGTTGGAGAGGGCTTTCCTCCCCAGGAATCACTGATTAGCCACAACCTGGCGCAGGCACATACCAATGCTAATGCACAGCAGTAAGTGGGCTTAAAATATTATAATAAACATTTATTACTTGTATATAGAGTGCTCTCCCCCAGCTGGAGCCTCCACTGCAGTCTTACCTGTCTCTCCTTTCAGGTCAGACTGGGAGGAAGCTCTAACTAATTCCCCTCATGGTCCACTAAGCTGAGGTGTTCAGTGTCGGCTAAGAATGAGTACGACAGGTATTTCTGACATAAACTGTGGGCAGGTGGGAGGATGAGAGAGGGCAGTTTGCCTCCAGAGGCAGTTCAGGTGGAGAGTCTGTTTGTTATTCCTGCTCAGGGCTTTCCCCTGCTTTTGAAAGATACCGCCTCCTCCTATTGGCCGAGCCTGGAGGACGAACAATGCACCGCAGCATGAAGTATTACTGACATGTTGTAATAGCGCAGGCTTAATGCTGCTAATTATTCAGCTGCTTACTCATTTAACTCACTTTTATGTTTCTTGTGAAGTAATGTTTGTATAGCCTCGTGCATTGGGCAAGAATGTATAATATTGCAGAATAATAGAAGATTATAGCTTAGCTTAATGCCACAAAAGCGCCTGTTTATACTGTATTTTAGACATAATCAACAGGCCGTATGAATCGAGTCGTAACTGTAACCTCTTTAAATAGATCATGTATGTATAATAAAGATATATCTGTAACAACACCTCAAAACGCATTCCATAGAAACTACGCAACCAAGACGTTCTTGAAAGCTGCAAAATCAAAGGCTGTATCGTGTTTCATCTTGGTACATTAGGTATTTAGGCATTTACAGCCTTATGACTTTATTGGTGTTATTTTAAGTAAATTATAGCCATCAAACCATCAAATCTTCAAAGATGCAGAGCTGCAGGCCTGCTGCTGGAGGAGGAATTCCATTTAAGCGGTGATTACTGGGAAGAGCGGAGGTTTCCCTCAAAGATGCAGGCAGTGCTCTGGCACTGTACTGAAGAGGAAGAGGGGAAGGAGAGGAAAGTTGAAAAGTAGAGAAGATGAGTGATGGATAGGGAAAGTGGTAGATAAAGACAGAATCCAGAAAAGACACCAGTTAAATAATCAAGTGTTGATTTAAATTCTGAATTTAATTGGACGCATACTGCTCATGACAAAAAGAGCTGTATGAGGAAGAGAAGAGCGGTATTATAAAAGCGAAGCCACCGCTTACAGGATGTGGCAGCAGAGGTCCAAAGGCCAGAGCTGGTGGCTTTAGGCCCTGTAGTAATTACTTTTCTCCACAGACCACAGAGGCGGCACAAGGGCCTGGAGCACGGCATGCTTTTTAGATAAAACAACCACTAGTTCTAAATCATACGTGGTCGAAACTCTGCATTCACGTTTTCAGACCTGAACATATGACACGCGAGCTGAATGAGACAGGGTGATGAGGTGTGCTGAGGTGAAATGGGACCTCAAACATGAGCAGAAAAAGGGAAAGTTCATGCGGACGCCACAAAACACACGCTGGTACACAATGGACATGATGTCAAAGAAAGCCACGAGCAACTGCTGCTGTAAATGTGCCAAGTACAGTGCTCGCTGCTAAGCCGTTCAGATTTGGGTCTAAAAAAAATGCATTCCTAAAATACACTGCATTCCTCTGCTTACAATACATTAGTCTTGCTACTATAGTCACGTTTCGGATTAGCCTACTTTCTTGCTAATCACACTATGGAGCAGAAAAAGAGCACACAGATATTTTGCTAAAACCTATACAGTATAATTTGACATAAGTCGGAGCAGGATTACCTTTAAAACTTCTTAAGTACTGTAAATGGGTAGCTCATTGGAAGTTCTTGTGTTGCAGTTAAGTGTTGAGTGAACCCATCAAACATTTTGTGCAGTCATTTGAACAAACATGCACCAGCTTGCCATTTTCGTACAGAGCTTGCAAACCTTTGATGGATTGTTGTGATCCTAAGATTGGAGGATCTGTCATTTTGTTAGCTCACATTAGCGAAGCTACAGTGCATTAAAAATGTCTTAAAGGTCCTGAAAACCAAATGTTTCAATAAGCTTCTTCCTGTGGGTGATGCAGGTCCTGCATGAACACAAAACTTTCTGTTAGAACAGGTTTTCTTATTTCACATATTTTCTACATTTGTGTTTTGGTCTCTGCTTTTGTCACTCTTTTGGAGTGGGCGGGGCTCAGATGGGGAAAAAAAGTGATTTTACATACATGAACCAATCAGGATTTAGCACCATTTGAATGAAAATGTGATGATAGTTGGTGGCTTGTTCCAATCAAATCTGATTATACCACACCCACACTGGCGTTGTATATTATCAGAGTTAAAGTCAAACTTTAACTTTGATTGTTGGTAATTTAGCCACAATTACCTAATGGTAATGCTTAATGCTTAGGTTGATGCAAGCAGTAAGAAGAGCGAACTAAAACTAAAAGGTTTCGGCAGATATGAGCAATACAACCGAAACATTGAGCTGAAAGATGAAGAAACACTTGGCAGAGCTGAAGGAAGTGGGTTGGATGATAATTCCCTGCAGGTCCATCATCATGAGTGACTTTGACATGACACACAGTTATTTATCCCATTGGTAATGTAAGTATTGATTATAGCCACAACTAAGTCGGGGGCTTTAACTCTTCTCCAGTAAATAAAGTGAAAACCAACACGCCATCAGTTTAGTAACAGTTTGAATGAAGATTCTTGAAAAAACTGAATTAGGAACAAACTGTTCAAGATGTAACATTTTAGCTAATCATTATGTTTCTTTGGTAGCTGACTGGTTATTTGAAGTTTTACCGTCACTGGTGATTTGCAGTACAGGGCTAGTGTGTTTTATTGACAGCAGTAACGGTGAAGTGATGGCTGAGTGAGGTGCAGACTTCGTAAAATACCTTCTGAACACATTAACATACAGACACACTGTACACACAAGCGAACTGGGTGGGAGGTGTCAGCTGAAGGGGCTTACTCACAGGAGGTTGCTGCCCTGGATTTAACCCCACTGGGGACCTTAACAACACAATTTCAAATTCTGTTCCAGAGTGTCCTCCCATTGTCCCCAGGAGAAGTTTCACACTTTGCTATCAGACTTCACCTGAGACTCATCAAACAGCAGCTGATGGAATTGAGAATAGTGTGGCAGAAATAGAAGGGAAAAGCAAAACAGCATGATAGAGGAAGAGTCAACTGAGAACAGCAGAAAAAGGGTGGGCTCTGCTCTTACTTATAGCAAGATTTGTTTGCTTATGCCATTCTTCTTTGTTTCTTTCAGCCCACAGAGCTGAGACTGACTTGTCATTTTCATGTAACAAGCTGAGGAGATTCACAGTTGCCAAACCATGTGCATACATGCCATCCGGGTGCATGCAGCATTAAGGTCCTGCATTTATTCTCACCTTTTACAATCTGTCATCAGCAGGGGCAGCCAGATATGAAAAACAAAACAGAGTCACGTGTTTAGATTTGGTTCGCTGATGCACTGAAATTCTGTGGTTTGGCATCCAGAGGCAGAAGATGAGTGCGTGCTGCGGCTGACATGTTTATCCCCAAAAAAATTTGAAATCGCCACATGTTGTGAATCAATATCCCCAGGCGATGGTCTCTTTAATTTGAAATGGCAGAGTTGCTAACATATCCCCCTTGCTCCCCCAACAGACGGAGCTTGAGCAGCTGAAGTCATTAAAACCGGAGACACAAACACAAACACACCGTGTGCCCCGGTCCTTACCTCCTCCCTGAGATGGTTTATCTTTCTAACACCTACACTCACAAACAGACACACTCACACGGGCACATGCAAACATATGTACTTACTCACTCAGAAACCCACGAAGAGACTTGCAGAGGCACACGAACTTCAACCTGCTGGACAACAAACCTTTCTGCCCCTAGCTTTCCGAAACACAGCTCATTTATTTGCTTACATCATGATGTCTCCCCGGCTTAAATGGGCTGTGTGTGTTATGGCTAAAGACTGAATGGACATAAACAGCAGACCTTGGGAGGTAACAAGGCTTTTATGCTGGAAGATATATTCATATTTCAATATAACAAACAGATAAATGGGTAAAGAGTTAATGGAAATACCAACATTAAGTAATTTAGTAAGGTGTTGGGCTAACATGAGCGCCAAGAACAGTTCTACTGCTCCTTGAGTGAATAAGCATCCACTCATTTATATAGAAAAAAATATTTGCTTTTACAGAAATGTTGGATAACTATACAATTAAAATGTAATTATTATATGATTAATGTAAAAAATGATCATAGATGATTGACTGATGCCCCAAACGTCTAATTAATATGAGAAAGTTGTATAAGATGAAATGATAGCATAATGTTTGCTTTCGCTGAGAGAGAAGGAATTAAATAAAGAGAACTGGGGGGATGTCACATGCTAAGTCAGACACATATCAGGCGGGACGAGGAATTCATGCTCTGGAGGAGAACATGAACACAACATGCTCCTCCTTGCTTGACCAACACACACACACACACACACACACACACACCTGAGGACACTGACACACTAAACGGTGGAGCGGAAATGACCCCAAAAGAGAAGCTTAGGCTGACCGTCAAAGGGTAACTCAGTCATGTTGGCAACTCCTACAGACAATGGGAGGACATCCACCTGTGGGTCTGTTGTCTAAGCTCATCCTGAGAGGGCAACTGGCTATAAAACATCTGCCGGGCTTGGAGATGGCCTCACAGTTGGACAGTGGCCGCTGAGACTACCCCAGGGAGTCCCCACAAACCAAACATTGGTTCCACCCAAGCCCTCCCATGACCTTTGTTAGCACGTGCCTTTCCTTATGACCCCTGGGGGTCAAAGGGCACTAGACGAGAGGACGCTTTTCTTTGAGCATGTGCGTGGTTCATCACTGGTGATGATGGGTTGTGGGGGTGAAGGGTGAAAGCGTTGAGGGGTACAGAGGTTCCGGGAACACCCTCCTTGGTGTTTGGTTGCATGTCCAGACGCACACACACACAGAAAGCGTGTGACGGAAAGAAAGACGGAGAGATGGAGGAAGAGAAATCTGTCATTTTAATTGTCACTTTTATGGCCTGGGAGAGTCGGGTGGAAGCCAGACTAGCCCATCACTAACCACAGTCCAGCAGGCACCAGACAGACGCATCAGTGTGCTAGCTTTAGTGTTACAAAGTGAACGGCAGATGTATCTTTCTTCAGTCATCCTCACCACAGCGGACTGGATTTAAGTGATTGCTGGGTGGGGCAGCAGTAGCCTAAGGCTGAGAGAAGTGAGCTTGTGACAAAAAGGCCATTAAGGAATGATCTCCTTTCACTCGTTTTCTCTTCTGTTGTGCAGCCGTTCGGTCAGAGTTGGAAGCCACACAACTGTGACTCTGAACCAGTGATTGTGAAACATGAACGAAGCATGAAGCATGTGCTTTGCCTGAACTGACGCAATACTTCGTTGGCAGCGATTTCGGAGGCGCAAGAGCATAATACTGGACAAAATGATGGTTGATAAAAACATAGCGTTATGAAGTGTTGTTGAGTATTTCTTTCCCACTGAAATGGAACATTTTAGTTTCATTTTAATAATATCCTCTATGTTCCATAAACACAGTTTTTTTGTTTCTGTCACTTGTACTTCATCATTTTCTGCCCGTCTCTATTTTTGTCAAAAGGCCATAAAACCCCCAAATAAAAAACAGTAATTAATTTTAATGCAATAACAGCAAGACAGCACACCTCTGTCAAGATTCAAGCATGCGCTGGGAAAAAAAAGGTATTTCCTTTTTTTTTTTAAGGGAAAAAGGTAGAAGTGGGTGGGCACTGAGAGGCTGAGCTTTTTGGGGGGAATTAACAAGCTTATCAGGGGGGGCTGTTCTGTGAAAACAAGCAATAGAACAACTCCCGAGGAGCTGAGGGAGAGAAAAGCCGTCTTCAGCATGTCCAATGGGACTTAGCAGGGAGATCCCGTTCCATTTACAACAAATGCAGACAGATCTGCAGAAATGACCGGACTAAAGGTGAAAGCGTACCGTGCTCTATTTATTCAGACGTTCATGGGGAGTTTGTTTTTGTAGCTACCAAGTAACTGGGGTCTCCTTGGGTAAAGGTTTTTGCCTGCTGAACTTGCAGTCTCAGTTTAAACAATGTCAGCTGCTACACATAAACCCTTTGTAATACTACAACTAAAATTATTTTCATTGCAGATGAATCTATTCATTGTTTTCTTTTTGTTCTAAAACTATAAAACAATGATAAACTGCCATCACAGAGTTTGGTATGTGATGTCATTGATTCTCTAGTCTGCCAACCAAAAAGCCCAAACTATCTTGTTCATGTTTAAATACTATGAAATGGACTAGCTTGTTGTGTTTCAACCTATCCAGTAAAATATCTCAACATCTACTAAGTGGATGGACAAAAGATTGTTTGCATGCATTCATGATCCCCAGAGGATGTATTCTAAGAATTTTGGTGATTACCTGACCTTTCCTCTAACATCACCATGAGCTTGACATTTGTGGTTGTGGGGGAAATGTCTCAACAACTATTGTATGGATTGCCATGGAATGTGGTGAGGACATTCATGTTCCCCTGAGGATGAATTGGTATAACTGTGGTGATCCCTTGACTTTTGAGCCATCAATTATTCAATTTTCCTCATTATTCTTATTATCCTATGTCATTTTTAAAGTACCTTTGGTTTAACTCTTGTTTACGGTATCTCATCTTTTGCTGATTTGCAATCAGTCATTGAATTTGTTAACCAACACTGTTTTCCCAATACCAGACTTGCTTTTCATAAAAAGCTCCAAGGCTAACTTCTGTTTTCAACCTGTATTGGACATGTGTCTAGCTCACTGCACAGCTGTGCACCTACATGCAAACCCAGGGCAGAAGAAAGAGTCTCTCATCACAATGCTCAGTAAACATCTATAAACTAACACAACCAATGACATTTAACCAGAAGTTCTACCAACCAATCAGACAACCAGAATCTTGAACTAGTCATACTGTAATTAAACAGGACAGACTTAATAGAAGTGAGACATGCCAAGTGAGCCAAATAATTATTATTGCATTTATCGTTATTAAGATAAATCTAATAATAAACATTATAGGTCTTATCATCCAGCTCTAACAATACTGTTGTTTATACCATGCATGCTTACCAAGTTTGCATGGTAAAAATGATTTTAGCTTAAACATGAAAAAAACAAGGAAAAATGTCTCTGGCCCTCTCTCTGGTTTCCTCCCCCCTTTACCTGAGCTAGCCAGAGGGGCCAGTAAGCAACAGATTAGCAGTGCTTTGGGGAGCAGGCTGCTGTAGCGTGTTGTAATGCAGACTGTCAGTCCGACACAGTTGGGGGGCTACACAATGCCTCCTTGTTCAGACTGGCCCTTCTGTGCCCCACCTCTCTACCTCTCCATCTCCCTCTGTCTCTCTCTCTCTCTCTCTCTCTCTCTCTCTCTCTCTCTCTCTCTCTCTCTCTCTCTCTCTCTTTGCCTCTAGGGGTTTAATCAAACCTTAAAAACTAATGGTGCTCAAATGTTCTTTTCCCTCTACTATACTGACGAAAGCACGAGGTGAAGAAAGGATTGAACGATTGTAAAAGAATTAAAAAAAGAGGAAGCCAGATCAAGGCGGACATGTTGACTCCTAAACCAAACATAAATCAACTACCAGGAAACAGAGAGGAATATGGGGGGGAAAAAAGAAAGAGGGGAGGAGGAGGGGCATCAAAGCATGGCTGACATTCTCAAAGATGCAGGAGCAGAAAAGGTGCGTGCGCTGTTTTTTGCATGTGGGTGTCATGCGGCTTGTTGAGCACATAATTCAACAGCCAGCACATAAGTGGGGTGGACACGAGGACATAATTGCCAGTGCACACACCCACTAGTCTCTTTCTCAACACTTGTTTAGGTTTATCTACAGCTCAATTTCATCCTTTAGCTGGTTGGTGCAACCCTCTGTACTAGCAGCAGCAGGTTAACACTACGTATCTGAGTCTCCATGAGCTTTGTGCTCACAAAGTCAACACAGCTTTCTCTTGAAAATAAAGAGTCTGGATTCAAAACATGACAAATGAGACCGCATTCTTAATTAACGACACAATTGTTGCCTAAACAGGGACAGCAAAGATGTGAGGATAGATCGCTAACTGCCGCTTCATGCAACAACGCCTGCGTGTCACTCAAGAATCTTCTTCACACGTTTCACCGTGTTTTCTTTGGGGATTCTTACACCTCCCCTGTACACGAGAGGGCAAGTGCAAACACACACCTGCAATGTCTATATATACATCTTTGCAGTTTAGGAATTGGACCCCCTCTTCTCTCCTCAATAACAGTTATTACTATAAAACCATACCACTCAACATCTGATTGGCCATCTGGGTGGTTTTAGGGATAAACAGAAATCTATGCAAAATAATGATTATCATATTAAGGGCTGACTGGTTGAGCAGTTTTCTGCTGATTATAAGTGTTGATTAAGACGCAGAGCTGTTTTCAGCTGGTAGTTAGAACTCCTCCACAGCCTGTGAAGGTAATTTTGAACGCAGTCTGGGTTTAATTTGGGAGTATCACCCCAAAATCAGGTATGAGACAGACACTGTTTAAAAAAGTGACATCTACTCTTTTCTTTCTGGACAACAGCCAATGTAAGCCCTAAGTCAGCAAACAGATAACAGACATTACAGTATGGTATAATGCTGAGACACTCAGGGTGCGTTAGTTCATACTTTTAGTTTGGTTTATTTGATTCAAACTATGGGGAAAGCAAAATGATAAATGATTGCCTTTTTGTTCTGGTAGGATTTTTGTTCTAACAGACTTTTTACAAATGAACCCAAGAGCTGTGAAAATGAAGCTACTCAGTTGGTGACTGTCATCCTGCTTCATCGGTACTATATTAACTCACAGGTGGAAATCAAAGAGTTCACAAAGTTATAACTAAGGGCGTTATGTGTATTATTAGACTGCAGCTCGAACACATGTTAGGAATAAAGACAACCAGGTAGAAACAAGATGAAAAAGAGGCGTCTTCTACTGTAATATTATCTAGTGATAGTTGAACCGTACCAACCAGGGTAGGTGTGTATGGTAGTGACTTGGCACTTTTGACACTTGCCCATTATGATTTTAAACAGACAAAATCACTTTTCTACAATAAACTTTTATATAACACACAGGAAATGCTCAAAGACAAAAACCTTCACTGATTGCAGCTTTCCTGATGAATGTGTTTCTGTTCTTTGTGTGGTACCAGGATATTACTGACATACCGGGACTTCATTTAGTGTAATATTGTGCCAACAGCAGCCAAATCATTTATTAAGCATTACTTCAGTCAGGATGTGCTCTCTTCCAACACATATCTTGGCAACTAGACAAAAACGTCTTTTGATTGGTGCACATTAATATGGCTTATATGCCAGGACTTGACTCAGTTGACACAAAGCTTGCCTTTAAGGTATGCTTTGGACACATTTTCACATTAATTTTGTCAACACTTGTCAACATCTTTTGTCTTTTCATTTCTGGAATTTCTTTCAGCGCATTGTTGTTCTGGTAAAAAAAGAAAAGAAAAAGAAAATAAATAGCAGATAAGAAACTTGGTTTTTTTAAGCTAAAGATGTATAATATATAGCTCAACAACATCTCACTTTGTAATTACTCCACAGTGAAGCTTTGACTTTAAAGCTCCCTGTTTATTGCAGTGTGGCGTGGGACCATTTAATTTCCCCACGATGAACTTCAAATGAGCAGAGCGGAAGAGTTGTTTCCTGTTGTAAACATCTCTCATCGCCAATACCACATTGTTGTTCCGCGACATGATATCAAGCTCTACTTTATGTCTGTGTTTGTTTATGTACTTATTATATCCAGGGGGGAGGGACTTACACAAGAGGTCATGTCTTTCATCACTATCGTGTTGTGCCAGGCCAGACTTCCACCTACAATTACGCACAACCCACACATAAATGCATTCAAGGGCGCACATATGTCTAGAAGTTGTCTGCAAAGGCTCTTCAGTTTCACATTTCCCTTTAGCTATTAGACTGTGGCTGCAGGAGGAGTCTTGTTAGTAGCAAACTTTAAAGATGAGATTTACACTACTATATATAACCAGCTATTAATGCTGCATGTCACACAAAAATAAATGGCTGGATAGGACGTTTCAAATATCAGCGGTAAATTCTCAGCGTTCTACATGTACGCTTTTCTGTAATGTGAAGCTGGACAAGCCTCTGTCTCAATTACCTCTGGGTTTAAATAACCTTCTACAGGTTGGTTTCTGTTCGCTGGTTCTCTTTTAGATCCAGCTCTCAATTGGGAAAACAACGGGATTGATGTATCTCACACTAACAAATCTCTTATTGAATCTTAAACTATATCCTTTCTCTCATTTTCATTGGTTAAGAGCAATGTACAAAACTATCCCTTGAGTTGTAGCTCTTCTGTTAAGTTAGGGTGCATTTTATGAAAGAACCACCTAAATGGATTTAATAAGGGATTGGAAAGGATTTAGATTTCATAACCAAGATTCAGATTTGATAAAATGCCAAATCCGTCTGCAACTTTTCTATAAAGAATTTGGGTGGATTTAACAAATCAATAAAGTTTTATAGTTCAAACCTGAAGTCACTTGGGGGGTGCTTCAAACATTTGATATATTCAGTATGTAGCAAAACAATACATGATACAAAATAATTTTACTCCCTCATTGACACCCAACACCTCTGTGTGTTTTGATGCCATCATGCAATGAATCCAAATTTCTAGACAATTCGCTCCTTTGAGAACCTCCTTCACAGAGACTATTCTTTGAATACCGGCACCCCCTCTCTATTCAGTCGGAGAGAAAAGCAGCCTTATGTCAGGCCCACGCTGTCCGCCTCGCCGCCTGCCTCCACCGCAGTAGACAAAACAAGCGGGAGGCAGGATTTGTTTAGACAGAGCTCACCTGGCGCACACAGACATAGAAACAGTGATCAGGCGAGCCCTGGGGAGGAGTGGTGGCAAGCGAGGAGGTGGGGAGGAGAAGCAGCGGCGGTGGCTGGGGGGGGGGTGAACAGGCAGGGGAGCCGATGAGTGTGTAAGTGGGGGAAGGGAAGGGGCTGAAAGAGGGGAGCATGGGGTTCAGTGTGCTACTCTTACCCCGGGCCACTCAAAAATCAGAGCGTATTAAGATTTGAGGGACCTCGAGTAGTGCTCTGCAATAGGTGTAGGGGTGTGTTTGTGTGTATGTGTGGGGGTAGGCAGATAGAGGTAGCCTAATCCAGGACTTGCCCACGGGGTAATAGCATAGGCGGATTTGTGTGTCTGTGTGTGTGTCGACTGCAGTGTCGGGCAGATTAGAGCACTTGCCCATAGGGAAGCGATCAGCTGATCTGTCACCAAGAAAAGATCGAGCTCAATTCATTTGACTGCTATTTTCCCCCAATTAACTTATCAATCGTTTAGTCCATAAAAAGTAATGAATCACTTAAAAACAATCAATCACATTTTCCAAGAGCTAAAAGTGACATGATCTAATTTCTTGTTTTGTCCAATCAAAACCCAAAAATCCTCAGTTTGCTATAATTTCACACAAGGAAAAGTAGCAAATCCTCACGTCTGAGAAGCCCAAGGCAGCAAATGTTTGCTGTTTTTAATATAAAAAACAAATGATTAATCAGTTATCAAAAGGCTATTCACTTCAGTTAACAATTGATTGTTTCAGCTGTAACATAGACAACTCTTGGGTCCCCTTTTTCTACATGTTAAACCAGAAATCAACACCATTTTGATAGCTGAGAAAGATTAGTAAACATGGGAACACAAATATGGCTCTGACCAAAGCGTTCGTGTCAAATGTTAAAACAATGAGCGCTGACAAAATACGGCGTTGTGTTGACTTTCTTTCTACCTCTCCTGACAGTGTGTGATGAGGTTCGACAGAGGGGAACAGAGAACAAGATGGATGATAACTCCCTCTAACCACACACTCACAGTTACTATGGGTTGACCTCAGTTGACCCTTTGGCCCCTCAACAGCCTCACATCCCATTGACTGGGGTTGAATGGGGTTTTGCCTATGGGGTTTTACGACAAGAGAAAGAGAAGAGAAGTTGCTTCACTGTAACCTTTTGGCAGCGTCATATAGTTTGTCTGATTAACAATGTAGCGCTTCTAAAAGGCCCAACGGTTAAACGAAAAAATACAACCCATCTGTGTTTTGTTTGAGATGCTTATGAAGTAAGTAACTCTCATAAAATGATATAAACAAGCTATCGATTATCAAAATAGCTGCAAATGTATTTCCTGCCGATCAACATACAAGTGAACCAACCAATCATTTCAGCTTTATTTTAGTGTTAAAACATTTAAGACGCTGGGCCAGTGTTTGCGGTGCAGTGTGGTCTGTATTTGCATGACATACATTTCTGGTAATGGATGGTTTCCTGCTAGCTGCCTGATAAAAGAACAGTTACATAACAAGCTGAGCGCTCGTCACAATGAGGCTAGGTATCAGGTTCTATGAAATGTTTGTAAAATCAACCAAAAGATCAACAGCGTATTGAGTATTGATCACTTGTAAAACAACAGGATTAATTAGATGGCTTGTGGCTCTGTTAGCCTAGGGGCTCTTAAGTGTTACACAGCTCACTCCATGCCTCTAATTAGCTGTTCAGGCGGCTGGATAATAATAGATGATAACAGGGGGTAGACAGAATTAAATTACCCACCAACATAGTTTGTTTCTATTTCAGCAATGAAATATGAAACTGCCATTACGCCCGTTGTCGACAAATGATGCAAATGCAAGACACAGGATGGAACTGAAAGTAAAGTAAAGTTCTTTTACCACTGGGCAGATTCACCTGCGTGACTGAGGTCAGCCATCACTGATCCAACCACATGACTAACCGAGGTCTGACTGACAGATGTTAGATCTCAACCTATACCCACCCCTTCTGTCACCCTGCACCCTGACAGCACCTGTCAATCAAAGCCCTCCTCTCAGTCTCCAGGGAGGCTCCAGCTGGCCAAGAATGTGCGGACTGAAGGATTTCTTTGTCCCCGAGGTATTCCGAGGCATTGCCTTTTCTCATTTCATTCACAGGGATGCTTGGTCAGCATTTCTTGTCCCCGAAGGGGCAAACAAAATTGCATCCGGGGACACAACACTGGCGTCCCGTCGGGGACTATAGAAAATAAAAACTGATCTCAGGTCCGTGTAAAGCAAAGGAAAATGCACAAAGTTCTCAGTGAGCCACTGAAAAGTCCAGATGTAAACTTTCAGAACAAGGAAATGTTGCACCAAATCTGAGATTTTCACAAACGAACTCCTTCCTGTGACATAGTATTTGCATAATCGTGTGTAAGCCGGGGTATTGGTAAACCTTCTCCAAGCAGTGGAAATCTGGAATCAGCTGGTCTTTTGGTTTCCCCATCTTGCTTAATTATCCAACATTCGATCTACTCAATCATAGAATTGAACCAACAACCACTGACACATGCATGGCAATTACAGAAATGTAACCTTGTTAAGAGCTGTCACTACACTGTGATCTTTAGCAGCTCATTAGGCGGCAACATGGACACATGCACACACGGTCTTACACAGGGGGCATGCTACATACACATCTGCTCTTTAGCAGCTTTCCCCACAGTGTTGCTGTCCCCGCAGCATGCTCATTTCCAGCCATTAGACCCATTAGTGGCCAATTAACACCGACACAAAGCTCCCTTCCTGTTTTATGGCACTGTAAACAAAACCTGCAGGCTCGCCTTGGACTCAGCAGAGCATAATAGCCTATAATGCAACACAGAATAACTCATTAGTTTAGTAATATTTGCAGCGTTTTATGAAAGCTTACATATTCCAATTGCACATAAACCTGAGGTAATTGGCAGGTCGCAGGCTATACCTATATGAGCACTTGTATTGACTTTACCTTCAACTGATTGTGTGTAGGGCAGAATATCATTTAAAAAAACTGCTCTGTAGTCGGCATTTGCTTTCTTCTGGGCTGTAAATCTGCAGCAAGTGACAGCAATTGGTCCAGACAAAAGTTCCCATCTAGTGACACATTAACCACATGATCCCGTTTATCTGAACTGCATCAATGGGATGTGTGTTGCAGATCTATGCTGTACTGATAAACCAACCCTTAATCCCTACGGCCAGATGGCTTTAGTAAAGTTCCTGTTGTTTGAAGTGCCCTATGTGGGTCATTCTTCACAAACGGTGTCGGACTTGGTCGAAAGATAAGCACAGCGCGGGTCTTTTCCGCATGTTTAACTTGTGTTCTACTCGGTTTATGAAGCAAACACTTGAGTCTGCATGCTGCAGCACGCCAGAGACACGGGTCGCCCTGAGAGGAGCAGTTGATGCAACACTGAGATCACTTATCATAGTGGGTTTGGGGGGGTCCAGATGTTTAAAGCGTGCGTAATGACTTATCCTGGTTGTATTCCATCTCGTAGGGTTAAACAGTACAGGCCTACCTCCCGCGTGTAAAACGGGACACGCAAAATAAAACAAGTGTCACGTGAACGTGCCTTTTTAAAGCCTGGAAATCAGGTTTTTTACACAACTTCTGTCAACAAACCTGAAAAGTCCGAAGAGCCCTCGGTGAGGTCGCACAGGACGCTCAGACACGTTATTCCCAACAGGAGCGCACAAGTGACGGCTGAGAGAGTCCCATCTGAGAAGAACATCCTTGACGCCTCGAAGTGTTTGAGTTTCTCCGTAGCATTAGAAAGTCCCGCAGCCGCATTTGGGGGGGTTGTTTCAGGCTCTGCGTCGCGTGCGGGAGATGTGCGCTCCCATGTCTCTAGACTTCCCTCATCCTCCCACCGCACCGCTGTGACACCGGGACTCGAGGAGGTTCCTCTGGGCTGCAGCAGTGCACTGCTCTCTCTCTCTCTCTCTCTCTCTCTCTCTCTCTCTCTCTCTCTCTCTCTCTCTCAACGCGTTTCTAACTGCGTGTCGCGCCGTGTTGTGTGGAGGAGGCAGCCCACCTGGAGGACCGCCGCTCCCCTTTGCATGGTTCCAAAGACCCGGAGTTCACTACCAGACATATGCACGGACGTACCGAGATTATGATGTAATACAGGCTTTCTGTGCAGCCTGTAATCTCTACAAAATGATTTAAAAGAATACAATTAGCCCGAGCTGGTAATAATTATGACGTAAGACTACTTGCACTTTACTTGAGTAGGTATACTTTCCATTTTATGCTACTTTACAGAGATATAGTTACTAATTAGAAGAAGACCAATTAAATGCTGCTTACACCTTGTCAGTAATAATAATCCAGTTATGTCCCCTAATAAGAACTTTTACTTTTGATACTTTATGTACGTTTTTGTATCTAATTGTGTTTCCAAGTACAATTAAGGATGCAGGATTTGTACTTGCAAATGAGTATAGGCCATGTTTATAATGTGGTATTGCTATTTTTACTTAGAAAGCTGGCTAAAATCCTCTCTAAACATTGGACTCTTTTTTGTGTATTTAGTTACAGACAGAAATATGGAAGATGGCTCTCATCACCAAAATGAAACAGACAGTTGTTTGTTTTTATAATTGAGACTAATTGAGATGATGATGGCCAACATCATCATCTCAACTTTTTATTTTATTCATTTTTTATTGTAGTATGAGGCGCTGCTTCCCACATGTTAAGATAAAATGAGATTGTGTATTTCCGACGACACAGTTGCGCCATCTTGTGGACAATATCCTGCATTGCAGATTCGGATAAATCGCGTTTTAATGAAATTCGCCCTCCACAGCTTCCGTAGACGCTTGCATGTGACCACAGAAGGTCAGCATGGCTGCCTGCGCGAGAGGTTTCGACAAATGTATCTTTTCACTGAGGTTATTACGAAACCTCCAGCTCCAAAATGAACGTAAGTGAACCGAACAAGCGCTCTTTCCTCCTGTTATACTTGATAATTTGCTGTCAGGTTTCGAAGACGTGTAGTATTTGTAACGTACATCCACCAACTATGAGCTAACAGCTAACGGTAGACTGTTCGCTAGCGAATTTCAACATTATAGCACTTTAGCTGTAGACATGCGTATTGAACGTCTGTGTTCTTGTTACTTCCAGGGTTTTTATCCACGTCTCTGTGTCGCCTTTCTCCGGAGAACAACAGCGAGCAGACGCCGAAATTCACCCCTCCACCTAAACCTGTCATCATAGATAAAACACAGACTGTGGCATCTCTGCGAAAGTATGATGCGTTTTGTAAAGCAGACACAGCATCACAATCTCACACTGACGCGTACAGGGGCACAGTACGTTGTAAAGTATGTTTTTTTCTTTTTCTCTCCCCCTCAGGTTTCTGAGCCCAGAGTTCATCCCTCCAAGACAGAGAACGAACCCTCTGAAATTTTCCATTGAGAGGAATGACATGATTCGCAGGAGAAAAGTGCTCAACATACCCGAATTCTACGTGGGTAAGAAACCAGTTGAAATACTCAACAGGTGCCTTCCCACTGACGAGAAGAGGGGTTTAAGACCGTGAAACAAGTACATGCCTCTCATCCTCAAGAATAGATTTTAGTTTAAATGTTGGCGTCATCTGTGCTTAGTTAACCCCCAATAGTTCTTAAATCTCACCTTTTATTTTAGTTTGAGTTACTTTATTTAGAAATGTATCATTTAATAGTATGCACATCGTTGTCTGTTGATTGTATTATCATTTAAATGGCGTCAAATATTTTTATTGTTTTTAAGGGAGTATCCTGGCTGTGACCATGGCCGACCCTAATGCCAGTGGGAAAACTAACCGCTTTGTTGGCATCTGTATCCAAAGGGGTGGAAAGGGCCTGGGAGCCACATTTGTCCTGAGGAACATCATCGATAACCAAGGTGAGGTTTATTTAGTTTCTCTGTAAGTACTGGTCTGACAAAAGTCTAATGATTGTCACACAGGCTGTGGCATTTAGGAATATCTAGTTTTAAGTCAACCAAAATTTTCTTGTACATTATTGTAAGTGTTAAATGATATATTTTTCCAGTGTTAAATCTGCCTGTCCATATCCCTCTATACTTTGATTTCTCGACTGCTCTATTCATGTTTCTCTCATGAGCAGGCATTTTAAATAATGCATACACATAAATGTTTAAAGCAACGAACGCAACACAGAAGTCATTTAGATGCAGGAAGTGCCAGCAGATAACCTAATTTACCCCTGCACTTTAGAAAACAGAGGACCACAACGTTGGCAGAAGCATTCATAATAATTCTTAATTTATTTAAGTGAGAAGGGGAACTGAGAACACATCTCTGCTTTAGTGTTGGCCACTGATAACCCGGCCGAGGAAGACAAAAGGCTGGCTCATTCACTTTCTCCACGCAGAGGTTCTAAACTTGTACGAGATGGGAACCCGGTGAAATACTGCTGTGTTTCCTCACTTGTGTGGCTCAGGTGTGGAGCTCTGCTACGAGCTGTACAGCCCGCGCGTCCGCACCATTGAGGTGCTGAAGCTGGAAAAGAGGCTGGATGACAACCTGATGTATCTGAGAGATGCCCTGTCGGAGTACAGCACCGTGGACCCGGACATGAAGCTTGTGCCCTGCTCCCCCACTGGAGAGGTGCCTGTCAACAAGGTGAGAGCGTCCAGATGGGCCCTAATCAATAAAAAGAGCTCATGCGTTGTACTTAATATTGTTAAAGCTATTTTTCTAAAGTTGCTTGTATCATTATTCATATTAATGCAGGTATTATTTCTAGTAATAGTGATAATAAATGTGCCTTTGGTGGGTGGTTTGAGAAGTTTTTGGTGTGGCCAGACATTAGTCGGAGTTAAATCCCTAACCATGGTAATGTTCGCGTAGCTCACCCACCAAAAAAAAGCAGACAAAGTAAAAAAAAAAAATACACATTCAAATTTCAAATGATTGGGCATTTCTGACTCACCAGATCAAGGTAAAGATGCGCCCAAAGCCATGGTCCAAACGCTGGGAACGTCCCAAGTTCAACATCCAGGGCATCCGCTTTGACTTGGCTCTGACCCCAGAGAAAATGGAGCACGCCCAGAAGTGGGCACAGCCTTGGCTGGAGTATGACATGCTGAAAGAGTACGACACCTCCAAACTGGAGGAGCAGATCCTCAATGAGGTCCAGCAGGAGATGAGCAAGTGAGGAAGACCCTCAACATTCTTGCGTTCTTGCCATCAACAGACTTTTTCAGGACTGGGACTAGACGAGAATGGAATATATGGACCACTCTGCTGCATTGTGATCAGTTTCAAGTGAAACCAAAGGGTTTACTACAGCCCCACCAGTGTATATAAGGAGCCAACATGGAAGCTGGTGTTGTATTGAGGTTTCATGCCGCCATCTTTTTGTCTTGTCAGTCTGCTGTGCAGTATGTGAGTTTTCACTGTCCCTGGCTTCATGACATTTACCACTCTGCGGATCCAATAATTGGATTATAAAAAAGCTATTAAACCTCCCAAGCTTTTGAAATACATTTTGTTCTTGCAAAAAATATACATATAATATACAATATATACACAAGTTTATTTCTGTTTTGCCTTTAGGCCATTTGCTTGTCTATAATGAAATCTTGACACTAGGGGGCACTATTCCTCTATATATGTCTCTTCTATCAGCAGTTGGATTAGCGAAGCCTTTGTTGCGTCCCACAGTGTTTTGAGGGAAACTCCTGCCATTATAAATAAACAGAGTGTTTATTATTTCAGTTAAACCGATAATGAGGGGCTTGTTGCCAGGTATACTGAGTTATCTGGTTTAAAACCTGAAGAAAAGTCTTTTTACATGCACATTTTCGAGATTTGAGGGACTTGAGGGTTTAACTTGCATAAAGATTTCCAAATAATTCGGTAAACCTGCTTCTTGGAACAGGTCCCAGTACCCTGCACTTTGGAAAAAAACAAAAACAACCCTGGTATTCAGGGACCATACACCAAGGACACCCAGTAGTGTTTTACTGTTGTGGATGGAAAATTGTGGTGTTGAGATGGTATGTTAGAGCGTCAGTTGGGTAGTATAAAAACACGTGGACTCCTTATGTTATGTCTGCTCTCAGTGAATGTGTGTGTGTGTGTATAAACACGCTGAATGAGTCCCTGCACTCTAATTTCTCCATATTACAGGATGAGACGCGGAGAAAATGGTCTCTAATACAGGAGTAGCAGATGTTTACTGAGCTCATTACGGACCACACAGACTTCCTGTGTGGAGATACAGAGGAATAAAGAGTGAGTTTTTCCTCTTACATTTAAGATAATGGAATGGAAGAAATGCAATTAAGCGCTTTTAACGTCAATACACGTTATCGGGTAGAGTTAATGGTTCCCCGATTATTTGAACCAAATTGCCAAATCCGCACCTGTTGAACAACTCTATCTCAGTGTGTTTAGTCCCATTGTTGACTCTCCACCTAACTCACTCTGCGCCCAATCAGACCTGCAGCAAAGAAAACCAACTCCATCTGCTTGTGTGTACAGTACACCGAGAGCCTGTCCTGCACATTGTCATTACGCTACCCACTGAACCAGCTGGCCCTTTCACCTTTTCATTTTTCACTCAGTATTTCTGTTTGGGACTGATTGATGGTCGCGTGTGGAGGCGGCAACAGAAATGTTTATCCTTCAGCACTGTGCCGAGTCTTTAGAAGCATTCCACGGCGACACCACTGGACTGGTAAACCAGTTTAAACCACGAAGTTACTCAGTCTGAGTTACTGCTTTCAGGAAACTTCCTGTGTGTGTGTGTACTTCAGGATTGTGATCTTAACTGTATGTGCCTGCAATGCCCTCAGGTTGACTTCTCTGCACCTGGAGCCCCTTGGCTGGGAAAGGAGATCAAACACCAGTTCTCACACACAGACACAGACAGACAGCGACTCGCAGACAGGCTATCATATCAGCCCAGACAGACAGACACCTCAAACTGTGCCAACTGTAAACTTCTGGAACAGCCTCTCCGTCAATCTTCATGCGAAACAAGATATGCTCCATTCACGGTTGAACGTGGAATCGGGGTGGGGCATGCAGGTTCGAGAGGGTCCATAATCCCACCCCTCAATAACAACCCACCGTAAAGCATGGTGGGCTGATGATAGCTACAGTGCCGCACTACCATGAAGGTCAGTGCAGGAATGTAGGGAGGGACACACTCCTCTAATCTGTCTTCCTCCCCGTCGCTGGTCCTCCCATGACCTTCATCTCGTCCTCTCTCTGAGGGAGGAGAGCGCCGGCTTTGAAAAGCATCCAGGTTGATGAATTGGAGAGGATGTGACACAGGGTGTGCAGCAACTCCCACAGGTTGAGATTTTGGGGGTAATGTCTTCCACTGGGCCTATCACCAAATGCTTCTTTTACTCTCTCAACCTTTCAATGTGTTGATCTCTAACATCTCTGTCATTGGGTGATTTCTTACTCTCCTGTCTGCAGGCCTGGGGAAATTAGTTCCACTCTCTGTTTCTGCTAGGGAGCTGTGTTTGAGCTGTCTCTGTGTATGACGAGTGCAACGGGATACTGGGCCACCCATAGGCCCCAGGTAAATTACACCCTGTCAGTGTGTGTGCACATGAACGCATGTGTGCGTGCTACCCGGGGCCACCCGTAGTCCTAGGTAAATTACACACTTGAGTTTCACCATATGTTTCCAGTGAAACGACACGGCCGTCTGCTCCTCTCCGACTGTCCCGTGGGCCTGACGGGGGCTCCTGCTGCCATCACTCTCTCTTTGTTACGCGCTCACACAGGCAACCTGACAGTGCGACAGCTGTTAGGAAACATTACATTGCGAGCAGCTGATGCCTGAAGTCGAACAGGCACACACATCACAGTCATTTCCATAATGTGATCCTGTGTGGAGTGGGTCTGGCATCGCTGCCAGGGTCGCGGGTTCATTTCCAGTTGGGGCCAAGCATCCGGAAAATGTGCGGATAAAAGTGTTCATCTAAATGGCATGTGTTGAACAATGTCCACTGGGCAAAGATGACTGTACAAGACAGGGGAATTTAGTATTGCACTTCCAGAAAGTTAAGGGAGTACAGAGCAACCGTTTAAAAGAAACAGAATATTTGACTTCTTCATTTGGGGGAATGCACTTACAGTGAATTAACCCCAACATAAAAGGTAAAGGCTGGTGATATTCTATATTCTATTCAAACAGTATTGCGTGTGTAGCCAAAGTGTGATGTAGCTCATTCCTGTGTGCCATAGACCTCCATTGTGTGTCCACAATCTATGAAAAACCCACCAGTTGGCCCCACCGCTGCGCTGGGTTCCTTTACAATGAACATGAGAGCTGTAGTTTTCCACATTTTCACTGAATACCACATCCTGCTATATACATTTTCAGCTAAAAATAGTCCCCAACAATCGCACTATTTACCACAGTCTGAGTAAAAGCCGTACGGCTGTTTTAGGAATGTTTTTGTATTTGATGTATTCGTGCCACCGCGAGAGACGAATGCTATTTCAATCTTAGATCTGACATCCATGTGTCCTGTGGTGTACAGCAGGTGAGTTAAAAATATTAAGAGTGTAATAAGTCATTTATGTAATACTGCCTGAAAAAATGTACCTCACTGATTCTATGCCCGGAGGATGTAACAATTCACTCACATACTTATTGTATCGACACAGCACCACGTAATATTTCTACCCGTCCATGACAGCATTCCTGAACATATTCAGGTCACAGCTGTTTGAATTTGTCCTTTATGTTTATGCGTTCTCTTCAATCATATTTTGTGTGTTTTCTTCTTTTAGGATGTCCCACATCCACATGCTGCACAAGATAAGAGCGCCCGAGGGTGTCACGCGAGCCAGGTTATAACACAGCACATTAGGATGGGTTGTTATTCCTGTTGGGTCATGATGACCCTGCCTGGTACTAAAAAAAAAAAACCCCAAACAAAACAAAAAAACAGCCATGTGATTTGAAAGCACGCTTTTGCTTTGATGTGAGGAAGAAATATTGTGGCAGTTTAATTTCCTTGCCTCTGAGGGGCGCCCTCATCCCTGTCTCCCTACCACTACTCCTGTATGGCTCCCAGTTCCCCTGCACAGCTGGTCTTCTTCTCTCCTGAGCAGTAATTGCAGCTCTGTCCTGGGAAATAGAGGGAGGAAATCCCAGAGCTTTCGCCGCGCAACAATGACAATAAAAAAAGAGGTGAGGAAAAGAGGAAGAAAGCGTTTCAGCTGAGATGAAAGGAGGAGGGAGGCTTAGGAGGAGAAGGGAGGTGGAGTGCTGGCTCAGGAGTGCAAAGCGCGGTGGAGGTAGGGAGGGAGAGATGAAGGAGAAGGCAGGGGAGGAGGGATGGTGTCGGTGATGGTAGTAAACGCTTGAGTTTATTAACCTCATTTAGTTGAGAGGCTGAGAGTGAGGGGAAGGGGAGGAGTGGCGTGTTCATACTGTGAACGCGGGGCTGGAGTTTACTAATGAGGGCTGCAAATGCACACAGACTGCTCTCACACACACTTTCCTTAGCTCATTCCCTCGCTCATACCAGATTCACCTTGATCTGATGCCAAGTATGCAGGCAAAACACACATTCACAGGAGTGGGTACTGCCCACTTCACCTCGGTGCCTCCTCTCATTTTTTCTCTCATATCAAACTGCAGCTGAGAGGCAATTTCACAAGTTGCTATTGATATACTCAGAGGGAGTGGACAGAGTAGCGTTCAGGCTCACGGTCATTTGATTCCCAGCCAAACCACATAGCTTTGGATCGCCTGACAATCTGAAGTTTATATTTGTCAAGTGCTGTGAACATCGATTGAAACATAGTCACATTTATGGGAAATTCAGAGTAACACTCCGCCATAATGCCCGTCAACTGACTGTGGGAGGGAAGCAGAGACAGTTAGCGCAAACTCAGGTGAAGGCTGCCCTGCGAGGCCTGGGTCCAAGGAGGTCAGCAAACAACTAAATGAATCCTGTAAGGTCTTGTGAGGCAACACTGCTAACTCTGTTTGCTAAGGTCAAGGTTGACTTAAAGATCCAGACATGTTTGAAGACATAAAAATACTATATATATATATATATATATATATATATATATTTATTACTATTATCTTAAATAATACATTATAAAAAAATAATGTCTTAAATGCACATTTGTTCTTTCTCCCACAATGTAAAATTCATAATCTTTGGATATAAAATGTGTTTCATTTCAATAGTTGACCTACTTTACGCTAAACGTATATGTTATGAATATTGGACCACGATAGGCTACAAACTAGTTGTGATGTCACAAATCCTGTTTGTACAGTACATACGCTCCTTAAACTCAGATTTCAGGTGATCACTGAAAAACTTTCCAGCTTCAGCAGATGAATGTGAAAACAGCCGTCTGGTGTCAAACTGCTCTGCACGTACGTCGTTCTGTACGGTGAGGATCCAAAGTATTTAACAAAGAGGAAAAACATATTTGTGAGTGGAGGGGGACTTTAAAAACGTCTATATCTATGGGAGAGAACTGGACGGTACTGACAGTGTCACATGTTTCAGAGTCATTCTTATGCATTTACTGCAAGGATGTTTTATTGCGAGCAAATTAAAGACGCAAAAGCTGTTTGAACACAATCGTGTTAAGTTGTCCAATCAGTTTCAGACAAGAAGAGAGAACCCTTCACATTATCCTGATAGCCACCCACCCCATTCATCCATTATACACGCTGACCGCTAATGACCTGCGATGGAAACAAAGAATGCACACTTAAGACGCTTGCTGAAGACGAATGAATGAAGATGCACTCTGAACTATTGACAAATGGCGTGAGACACACACACACACACCGCGGACACACACTTAGAATGCAAAGTGAAGATGGATGAAACAGCCAAGATGCTCCCTGAACTGAACTGTAGGTGACAAATGATCAGTCACCTCAGTGGGTGTACCGACCCCCTGCCATGGCTGACCAAGGGTGGGTTATTTTGTGATTTGACAAAGGTTAAGTGACCATTTCTTCACCTCCTTCTTTTCTCCTGCTGATTGGCAGACACACAGATAAACTATTTACTCCTTCTTTATTAAAGTTTTCTTTGGATGAAACAAAACTGGAAGTCATATTAAGTCAGTTTTATTAATACAGTCCCAAAATCCCAAACTAGCCTCAAAGGGCTTCACAATAAGTGCTACACACGATTTGGACGAGTGACAAATCCACTTTAATTAACATAAGGCAAATAATAAATACCATTTGGAAGTGCATTTTTAAAGAAACAGTAGTTGATGCCTTCTGTTAACCAGACTTTTACACACACACACTATGAATATATACTATGAAAATTGATGCCCAACTAAAAATGTGACTAAACAAAACCAAACCAAAACATAGAATTGGGAAATAGTATTTGCAAGTAATTCTTTAATGTAACTATTTGAAGAACCAGATGGGTGGGGGTTTCTTTGTGGGGCAACACAACGAATACATCAAAGTGTAATGTCAACTTACTGCTCTGTCACTGACAGCTTACCAAACACCAAGCTCAAGCAGGTCAAAAAAAAAAGAAAATTGCAAATATTTGACCCAAGTCTGATATAAAAATAAACCCTGCAGCAGCTTCAGCAGACTCCACGTAGGCCTGGCTTGGCACTCTCTGACTTTCAGGACTTAATCCGACCCATCAGTTTGGCGCTCAGTCTGATCTTAAAGAGCTGTGACCGGCAATTCAAGGCAGCTCTGAACCGTTTGTCTACATGCCAATACACTGCCCGGTCGCCATGATTCACACACTCACTGGCATTAAACTTTTGACCCTGCTGCGTCTGTTACTCTTTGACAAAACGCCCCTCTTTGAGTTCTGTGACTACTGTCGATGCAGTGGTCAGCTCTGTCACGCTAAGTTTACTTGTCTCGTCTTCATTGTTTGGTTGTCACTCTCTAGTCCACACACCTGATGATATATAAGTCGGCTGTTGTACGTTGTGAGTGTACGATAAATCCTCTGATGTACCGTTAAGCCTACGACTGTTCAATCTGAGCTGCCATCACAAAATTACACCCCATTACCCTGCAACAGCCCGCACTGCCAAATTGCTAAGATCTGTTTCACAGCCCATTACCAGCCAATAATATTAGACAGTTTCATTCTTTTATTGGTGATATCGCCTGACCCTCAATGAAACCAACCAGTGTATAAACGCGGCTCCTGAAATATCAGACATCCTGGAATAATCTCAGCTGGCTGGTTGATATCATATGTTGCTTTAGCATGTGGATGTGGAGTAGCTGGTTTCTGTGGTTTTACAACGGCTTAGCCAGCTGATAGTCCTGATAACAACGCAGTATCCATTACTCGATGCTCCATGCAGCCACCATTATGAATTACCTGGAGGTCACGACCTCTGAGCCACTCAGCTTCCTTGCCACTCTCCCCAGCCAACCGCTGGCCAGTACCACTCAATACCCCAGGTCCAGTTTCCCCATCGGCATCAACCCCCACCCTTCTTGTTCCCCACCACAGTCCCCATAGTAGTGTCTGGATGGGGGGGTGTTGGCGCCTAAACAGCAGCAGATGTGGCTCCGCAGAGAACACCGGCCCTAATTAACTTCAATGGATTTCCTAATGCGACAGCTACCATATTTCATTTACTGCGCACCCAGACCCCAGCGGACCTGACGGGGGCCAACTGGTACTTCCACTCTCTTGCATTGCATTGGAGGGATTTTGGCGAGGAGATGGAGAGTGTGAGGCAAGGGAAGAGGTGGGGAGTAAGGGATGTCGGAAACCGGAGCAGAAGACGTGACCCCTCTTACCGAGAGGAAATCAATTAATTCTTGCTTTTTATGGCGCTGTGTCTGCGATGAGGGGGCTCCAGCCAAGTCAGCAATCCTAGTCAGACGTCAGAGCTAACAGCGAGGACCCGTATCATCACATTATATCAAAAAATGGAGACGGGGAGGAAGAGAAGGGCGTTTGGGTGAGGAGGGCTGACGGAAAAAAGGACAGAGAAAAAGAGATAAAAAGAGAGAAACATGGATGCTAAGGGAGATGGATACAGAGGGAGAGAGGGAGTGAGGGAATTTATGGTCCCGGGTCTTATTGTTCCTGTACACGTGAGCGTGCACAGCTGGGGGAAAAGAGGGAAATGGGGTACAGATGTACTGTATCAAACACAGAGGCCCGAACTTCAATAGATACATTACGATGCGCTCCCCCGCTGCTGCACTCCCTTTCCAAACATCAAAACCTCCTTCTACCTTTCTCACCCTCTCCAGCTACTGCCCCCCCTCCTTCCAACACACACACACACACACATTTACCTGTTCTCCCACTAATATCCGTAGCCTGGCCTGTGTTTTTTTTCTTGCTCTGTGGCGGTAGGTTGCATTCATTCCACTTTACTCACTTTATTCTCCCAGCTTTACGGGCGCAGCAGGTATCAGGCTGTGGCCTCCTTTGAACTGTGACTAGCTTGTTTTAAAACCTACCTTAACACACATACACGTACACATGTTAGCAATGTCCAGCCCTAATGACATGGGTATATTATCATGCCTCAGACGACAATACATCACAGCTGTTCACCCCCTCCCCAACATCTCCTTCCACATCCCTTTAACACACACACACACACACACACACACACACACACGTACACAAATCATTATGAGGGGACGTATGGAGGAAGAAGTGGAGGCAGGGGAGGGCTGGACAGGTTTGTGCCCCCTGAATCTCCAGGATTTGCCCCCCGTTTCAGGACTGCGGGGGGGGGGGTCATATGGAGCTGGGGTATCAGTGGAGGCACTGGATGTGGAACTGGCCGTGACCCTCTCCTCCTCCTCTTCCCTGCTAACTATAGAGAGAGAGAGAGAGAGAGAGAGAGGGGTTCCCCAAGGAGCAGAGAGCTGAGACGTTGGATACTTCCCGGTGCTTTCCCGGTGCCTATAGAGGAAGGGGCCCCTCTGGATTTGTCAGTTGTGGCTGCAGCTGTCTCTGGGCAAAATGGACCACAGTGGACCGGACACTTGATCTCTCGTCTCTTTCGCTGCCTCTCTTTCTTGTCCTTTTATCTCTCTCTCTCTCTCTCTCTCTCTCTCACTCTCTCCGCACTAATCATTCCTTTCACTTGTCTCACACACTTTCTGTCCGCCTCTTTCTCTTTTACTTGTTTCGGTCTCCAAGAATATGTCCACACTTAAGTTGCCTAATTTTGAAAATGCATTTTTTTTTATCTCTCTCTCTCTGTTTTGGCATTTTGTGTACAGTAAGCTCTCTCTAGCGGATGGGAAAACGTAGCCTGCAGGACAATTATGTCGTAAGCCTGCACAGATGCAGTGGCCTGCTGCAGTAGTCACGTTAAGAGGCCCAACTTTACCACCTCTAACCCGCTCCGTGATCAGTTTTAACGTCAATACAGCTGGTTGCACAACACATTTGTTGTCATCAACCTGTGTTTATGTCGTTTTTATTAGCTGACTTTGCAATAATAAAACAGTGATTTAATCGATGTCTCAGCCAAGCCATGGAGGAACTGCCGCCACCATTTGTGTAGTTAACATTTTATGAGCTACATTAAAATCATAGTTCTTATGTTCGTTCAGTCGTCTGACAACGTTAACAGAAAAATATGTGAATGAGAATAACTGAGTTGTGAGTTCGGCCGCATTAAAACACAGTAAAGGTGATCACTGAGAGCAGGAGGGCTCAGAACGGAAGTTTAACCAGGTGAACTAAACAGACGCTGGGCTTTTTCGGCCTGCACAAATGTGTTTGGGGATAACAAAGAGATTTAGCCATGTTCCTATTGTGTAAGCGTTTGAGTGTTATAGCCTCAACTTCTCTCCCTCTTGATCTCCGTCTCTTTATCCACTTATATTGTTCCTCTCTTTCTCTCTCTCTTTCCCAGGGAACCCTTTTACCTCTCTTCTCTGAACAGGTCTCTTCCTTTATCTGATAGAAGGAAAAGTGACAACAAGGATGCTGTTGGTCTGTCCAGTTTCTTCTTATCATCACGGTCTTCACAGCTGTTGCCATTACCATTGTCATGACCGCAGTCATCATCACAATCACTATCACCAACATCATCACTAACGTCAGCGATAAAAGCTTCCTCATCATCCCAACCAACAAGAAAATCTTGTCATTTTTTTAGGTAGAAAACAAAGAGAACTAAGAAGTTGTGTGTGGGATATTCATAAAAAAAGTTATTTAAATCTTTACTTTTTTCCACACTTCATAATAACATAAGGCAGCTTCTCCATAATTCTTTGTCTAAACTGCTTGATGAATTCAGGAAGCAGTGGAGAGTAAAGAAGAACATTCAGAAAACCTTTCTGCTCGTGTATTTTTTGAAGAATTTACTTATAATTGCATTTGAATAAGTTTAAAAAAGGATGTTGCACTTAAGGCCTTTTTAGATCAACCTCTCAAATTGTAGAAAAGCTACCGTGGCAAGTTTCAACTCTGTCTCCTAAAAATGACGTTTATAAAGAAATAATCTGCTTTAGCAAACACACATTTTGTAGCAGTAGCAATAGTAATGTTGTCCAGTCTATGTTTTGCAAAATGTTCATACTGAACATTGCTGATGCTGAACGTAACAAAATGTCCACGGTTGTTTTTCTACATTATCCAATCCTGGAAACTTATGTACAATTAACTGTTTTTATGTTTTGGCAACTCAAAACAAAAAATCGTGATCTTGTTTAAATATTGAAAAAAAAAAATCAATGCTGATTTGAAGAACTTTTTCAATATTTCCATGCATTGCATGGATTTTATACAAGTTCAACTTTTTTAACTTGCCACCGCAGCTCACCATGAGACCACGGCAACCACAGACACTTTATAGTTTGTAAAAAAAAAAACTTAATTGGCAAAATATTATGAAATAAATATTATGTTAAATGTTAATGTTATCAGTTTATTTTGTAGGAGACCGGCTTTCAGTTTTTCACATTAGTACTCTCCTTTGCCTGGAGTGAAGTTTAATTGACATATCAGTGCCTGTACCTGAGAAAAGCAGCTAAAGCTCTTTCCGTCTCAAGTAATTGGCTTGCTTTGTCCATATTACACATCTGGCTCCCAGAGCCTCCCAGTCAGGCTCACAGTCTCTATAAAGTGGAACACCATCCATAAAATCTCCATTAGAGCAGGGCTGCCTGGAGGTCACCGTGAGGAGAATCAGGGGGTCACTACTTCACTGTAATGCCTTCACACGTGGGGTTAGAGGTGAGCACTGTTGACATTCCTCCCATGACTGTCTGATATTAGCATGATTGAGCTGCCGGAGCAGGGCTCTGGGAAATACACTCCCCACTTGGCTCCTGAACTTAAACATTTATGTTTGGGCCTGTGTCTTTCAATCTGTCTGTCTTTCTGCATCTCTTTCTCCCTCTCTCACCTAAATGTCTGGTGGATCTCCAGCGAGGCTTTAGTGTCACACAGGGATTGACCTTGGAGAAACGGTACCAGAGAGTGTTTATCTGGCTTTCCTCTTAGCTAAACCAGATAAAAGAAGAGAGTCGTGATTGATCGCACACTCTTCGCCCGAGCCTTCATAGGTTTTCTGTTAGCAGTTCCATGTGAACTACAGTAGAGGGCTGTGAGTTATTGCCTTGTCAAATTCCACACCTTCTGAGTGCCGTTGGCCTTGGAGGGGAGGTAAAAACTTCTACTCCTGCGTATGAGTGTATATGAGTGGTACATTTCCTTTCCCTTTAATACATTCTATGGTTTTGCTGCCCCTTTTGACGCGATGTGCAAAGTGATGGGAAAAGATTGAAGTGATGGGGGGGATATGATGTGCAAAATAAGCACGCATCACACACAACATCAGGAGGATAGCATGGAGTTTAGTCTCCTAACCTACACATGGTAACAGGCTCTTGTCGACATGCTGCGGATGAGAATCTTTGGTGGTCTGGTGATAAAACAGAGCTGTTGGCAAAAACCTGCCAATAGTTTAGGGTGAGACCTTGTGTACCCGACGTGTCGTCACTGTGTGCCGCACCTCACTCAACACTTTCTCCTGGATTTGTCTGAACACAGACATGCGCAGGCTTTGTAAAATGAGGATAAAATGATGAGTTCTTACAGTAAGGACAATTGAACAAAGCACTGCCAGCTTTCCCGTAGGCCGGTGAGTCATTACAGGCCACTCACAGCTCAGCTTATCTCTCCCAATCAAATACAGCAGCCCCATAATACCCCAGGATGGACTAAATCACATGTAATTGGAGGCTTTATTTTTTTCAAACTCCTTTCAGCCTGAGCTCTGTGAAGATAGCCCTCCCCGCTGTCGCAGTCTCTGGTGTCTTTGAGTAAACAAACAAACAAACAAAGTTGGAAACAGACGGTCAGTGGCTGGGCGGGCTGGTCAGGGTACAGTCGCCGGGGCAATGGGATCACGGGCCGTTTGTTTTCCCCCTGGGAGGTGAAGCGGGTGAGATCGGGGGGGGTGGGGGTGACTTGTTGTTTATTACTATAATTTGTCTGAGTGGCTCTGGAGAGATTTCAGGGCTCTTTGAAGCAGGGCTGGATGAAGCCTGAAGCGTGGCATGCTGTACCGGGCTTTGGGCCCAATTTCCAATTCGCCTACATCCCCGCCTCCGCCCAACCTACCCCCTTTCTGTAATCTGCCGTCCCAATCCTTCCTCCTGAGCTGCGTCAACCCGGATCCTCCAGGATCTTATGGGCCACACAAATGGAGAACCTTTCTCGGAAGTCAATCTCTCATGTATGTTTATATAGGTTCTTATGCTGCCACATGTTAAGTCACATTCCCACAAACACAAAACAGAATTGGAAAAGGAGAGTGATTAAGTGAAGTGATGTTCTTGTGATATTATAACCAGATAAAAATCCCATATACTTCAATGTCAAATCAAACCATGGTGTTTGTTTTGACGTGTGCACTATTTGATCACTATATGAAAACTGTAATAAAAAAAGAATTAATAACAAGTTTTGTTTAGTTTTTCAGGGGTTTTGGTTCCAACTGACAATGCTGGTACTAGTAATTTGATTGGTGCACTATCTATGTGGGCGGGCACTAGAAATTGTAATATCACTTCAAATCCAACAGCATAATCTCTCTGACTTGAATCTTTTTTCCCCACTCGGCTGCTCATTTTAAACGATAACGTAGCGTAAACACAGAATGATGTTCCACTCGAAAAGTGCTTCCAGTTTCTGAGTGGTACAAACTTAACAGCACAATGAGTCTTCCCAAATGTTGAATGTTACATACTGTAGCTATGTGGAAAGAAAAAAAAAGTCATGCATCAATGTTCGTACGCTGTATGGGGCCATGACTTGTTGCAATCAGTTGTGCACCACAGTAGATGACAGAGCGTCTCCTAGCAATGCCCCCCCATCTCGACTTAGACACTATTTCCACAAATATGTCCAAAAACTGTTTTGTCCACTCTTGAAAAATATGCATCTCCAGTTATATTTCATTACACGATAAGTGAGGATGATTCAAATTTCAATTTGACTGAAAGTATTCTATGAATTCTCACCGTAAAACTTTATGTCAACTGAAAAAGGAGACAGACAATTCATTAAAGGCTGTCTTCTCTATATGTGCAGCCAGTGTGTTTGTGTGTGCGCGATTGAGGGTGACTGTCTGCTGTGTCCTGGGGGGGGGGGTCTGTCAGTCCTAGAGCAGGTTTAATTGGTGTCAAGCAGGCCTCGGTAAAAAGCCATCACAGACTAGAGATGCTCAGCGAGACAGGAAACCTTTTATTAGGGGACTTCCTCCAACTGCATGACTCTCTGTGTGCCTGTCTGTCCTATTGTCTCTCCCCATATCCCTCCCTCTTAAAATCTCTCATCACCGCTCAGTTTCCATCTGCTCTCTTCCTTTCCCACTCTCTCAGTTGGATTCAAACATTTACTATTTATCACTCCTTCTTTCAACCTTGATGCCCCCCCCCCCCTCTCTCTCCATCTCTCCCTGGTATTGTTTTTATGTCTTGATGTCCGTCCTTGAGTGAGTGAGGGAGTTTGTCTCTGGGGGAATCCGGTGACCACAGAGGCACACTGAGCCAGCCAGCCTAATGATGAGAGCACTTCCTGACAGTGTGTGTGTGTGTGTCTGTCACTCTCACACACACACACACACACACACACACGTAAACATACCACGAGACAGATGAACATCCACACAGGGGATATTCTTTTTTTCTTCTTACAAATTATAATTGATAACCTTCATAATTACACCAGTTAAGCTATTCATTTGATTGTTCTCACTGTGTTGTATATCAGACTTCTTTCAACGATACTTTTCATATGAAGAAATATAAAACAACTGATCAAAATGTTGATTGATGATTCAATGAATAAACCACTTCAGTTTGTTTTACCTGCTTCCGCTTCTTCTACTTTAGATAAAGTATGTGAAGCATGTCATGCTGCCACTCATCATTACGTGCCTCCACTCTCCCAGAGAGCCCAAAATATAAAGAATAAAAAGAGCTGGAGTGTCCAGGGTGAAGTACAACAACCACAACATCCCAGTTAATCCGTTAATACCTTTGAGTGAAGCTTGTATCGAGTATAACCCAACCTTTAGAGCGGAACCTTTATTGTATATCACCCTTGGCTGATAAAATGAAACCTCAGGGAACATGTGGATCAGAAGGGACAAATGAATTCAATAAATAACACATACATGTGCCATTTTAAACAACAATAACATCCAATGATGTAACAGGCTGAATCATTTTTGTAATCTTCATGTCAATTTTCAGAAATAGGCCTTTTTCACAGCAGACATGTTTACACAGGTGTTACTGGAAACATGAATTTCTAATTTTCTAATTAAAACAGAAGGAATAATTATTATTATTTTTTTATCAAATTAAGAATGCCCTGTGTGTTTTTTTAAAACGCTCGCACGCACATGCATTTGCATAAATATACACAAACACATCCACCCTCACACACATAAAGATAATGGAGCAGCTGCATTTCTCCAGCGCTGCCTGCCGTGTTTTGTCAGCAAGTTTAACTGTAACTGTAACTGCAACTGTAATTACTGTTGCACAAGAACCACCAGACAATGAAAACACACACATATCTGCAGTGCAGGCAGCTTCTCTCCCTACAAGTGCACTTATCCTCACCGGCAGTCATTCAGGCAAACACACGCACACCTGCCATTCAGGTAACCGAAGATATCATATAATACAGTCGTGTCCTGTTTGTGTAGGAAGTTTTTCCACTTCAGGGCTTTTCCACTTTGGTTTTATATTTGAATTTTAGGCAGGTGTAGTGTGATGATTGTACATGGCAAATATTTTTTTTTTTCTAGGTGTAATCTGAAGTGGAACAGTGCCAAATGTGTTATAAGGAAGTCTCACCAGCACGTTTTCAGACATAACTGAACCAGACCCACGAGTACACAAACCGCAATGGGAGAACATACCATTCTGTGCCGGTTTGAGTACGTCACAGTACACTTGTGAAAACCATCTTTGTAACAGGAACCAGGAAACGAGGACAAGCAGAAACTCATCCAGACAGCTAAGCTGCAACGGTGGACGCCTAACTGCCATTGTTACGAAAGCCTGCACAAAGTTCAGTTGTTTCATGACAAGACAAGCTCTCACACTCTTGGAGCTAAACTATCTGGGCGATCTCCGTGTACCTGCAGGACAGGAGATGTCTTTAAAAACAATCCAGCAGGTTTTGGCCTGATTCCATAACAACTGCAGCAAATGCCAGCAAAAAAAAAAAAAGAAAGCATCCCACCGTTTATCTTACAACTGGACTGTCTGCGATCAGCCCTCCTGCCAATCTGTCTCTCTCTTCCCCTCTTTTTCTGTCTTTGTTCCCTTTCTCTGCTTTTTTGCCCAACTCTTCTTTTCTTTCGCCCTCTCCTCCTCCTCTCCACCTCTCTTTTACTCCATCTGAACTCCCCCCCCCCTCCCCCCGCTCTCCTCCCCCTTTTCTCCTTCTCTCTCTTTCATTTCATTTATTCCTGAATGCCACTCTTTTCTCTAAGCCCCCCTTTTTTTCTTTCTGCAGCCCCCCCCCCCTCCCACTCCACTTCTTCTCCACCCCTCTCTTGTTCGATCCCTGACTCAACTTTCACATTCCTGGAGCATTCCTGTAGGATTAGCCTTTAGCATTCTCAGGCTATGCAGAGGCCACAGCCCCCCCACTGTGACTGTGGCAGGCACTAACGGACGACAGAGAAAAGTGTGTGTGTGTGTGTGTGTGTGTGAGTGTGCGTTATCCTCTCACTCTCTTTCATCACTACCCTCCTCCTCCCTGCCTGTCGCCCCAGTTCCAACGTGCTCAGCTTTCATCACAGTCAGCAACCCTCAGTAACTGTGCATGTCCCAGCAGATGCACACATACATACAGACATAAGCACTATCTCAACAAATTTGAAAGTGCTAATAATATTCACTATTTATTTATTTTAACTATATTTTACGTAACTGTCGACTTTCTCTCGCTACCTGAAAAGCCAAGGGGTGTGTCACACTAGTGGCCACAGTGTTCGAATGACCCAGCAGTGGAAGAAGTAATTCAGATACTTTGCTTATACCAGAAGTGCGAAATTTTTGTCTCCCCCTTCTGGCCGTGAGCGTAATGACACAAACACTGTCAACGTGTGCTCATGACATCACTCCCTTCTCTTTTCAAATGAGGAAAAGCTACACCTTCGATGGCTTTCTTCTTTATTTTTTTCATTTTTTTAATGTAACCCTTCCTCTAAACTTTTTTATCTGGAGAATCTGAAACTTTTCTTGAACACTTCTTAGGTTTTTCCGCCATACTTGTTGCTGTAGCCTGATTGTGCCGCCCTTTTGCTCTGGCAAACCAGTCATTGCTGGTTGATGTAAAAAGAATCACTACCAGTGTGTCAGAGAGGGAATGTCACCACAGACACCTGATTAAAGAACTCTAGTATACTGCGAAATACAGAGAGATTTACCTGACAGCATAGGCTTAATTAGCATTGTGTGAACTTGTTTGGCAACTGCTTGAATGTAACAGACATTAATTTATTTATGTAAAAGTCCTGAATGGCAGAAAATACTTGAAAATATTAGTAAGTAAAAAAAATAAAAACATAAGATATAATAAGTATGTATTTGTTACCTTTAGTTACTTTGCATTTTCAGAATAATAATACAGCATTTGATGTGCTATTCAGTCCTTTAAGTATATTTGGATGATTTTACTTATACAAAAAATTACATACAGCACTTTTACTTGTAACAGAGTATTTCTACCCACTGGTATTATTACTTTAACTTCAGTAATAGATCTGAGTACTTCTTCCACCACTGCCTATGACCATGCATTGTATTTTATAAGCACATCATATGTTTTGTATGTAAAAGATTTAAAAACTAAGTAACTAGTAACAATCAGATAAATGTGGTGTAGTAAAAAGTATTTCCCACTGAGATAGATAGATAGATAGATACTTTATTAATCTCCAAGAGAAATTCACAGTTCCAGCAGCTTGAAAGGAGGAAACAAAACTATAGTTTCATATGTAACTGACAAATGTGAGAATAGTATCAATCTTTGCATCTAATTCTCAGTACGAAAGCAAATAAGCATTTTACCCAAAATGTCAGACTTTCCCTTTAAATGATGGAGCATTATATTAACATTAACTACAGCTAAAGGTACCATCTTAAACCTAGATATCCTCTGTGCATGCTCTCCGGCTCCCCAGCACTTAATTTCTCTCTCTCTGCTCATGTCAGGTCATTTAGGTTCATTACCCGTCAGCGGCTGATGATGAGCTGTGAGCGCCTAGCTGGAGTTTAGTGTCGTGTGCTTCCTCATTGTGTTTGACATGTGGGTCCCAGCCCTCCGGTCCAGTGCTTGAATTATTGAACAGGTTCCGTTGGACTGACCTGACGGCGACCCAGAGCAGTGGCACAGACTGAGAGGTGGTCAGAGTGTGACTGAATCTTTCTCCCTGCAGGCCAAACGATGCAGGGCATCATTGGAGGGTATTAGTGAGAACATCATAATAAATCATCACTTACAACGAGTAGCAGAGTAAGGTTGGCTGAGGATAGGATTTGCCAGCGTATTTATTGCATGCATTGTGCACTCAAGGGACACACATTTCTATGGCTGCTTGTTTCCCTTCTGATTGTTGCTGCAGCTGATTATCAAATAGTGAAAGAGCAAAGCACTTCTCTCTGTGTGTGCGGTGCGTACCACAAGCATCAGGTGGGTAATTTCGCAGTATTGTGCTCACTCCTGCTTCTCCATAACAAAGACACAGCCTTGTTAATTTTCAGAAAGTCGGTTTGTGTTTATGCACGCATCAATGTCAAGCAACACAACAACAAAAGAAGCCAGGGACACATAAATAAAGACTAATCCAACCTACATAAAGACATTAGGTGGGAACGTATGCAAGGCCATACAGAGCTCACTCCCCCCCAAATAAGCTCCGAAGACCAGTTTGTGCATGTAAGCATAGCCGAGAGGTAATGGTAGTCCTTGAGCTAATGGGAGGACTGTTCTGCTGAGAAGTTGTTACTGTCAAAGATGAAAAAGTAGCTGAAGCCTCCCCTCTGTCTCCGCGGTGCCATGAATCTCAAAACGTCACTCACAGCATCCTCCCAAAGAGATGGAATGAAATTGTTTCCATATGATCACGCAGAATATTGCTCGGTCCCCCTTTTATTGGCCCTCTTTCTTAAATAAAAGTGACAAAAATCAGTAATGTATGCAAATATGTTCAATGTGTGCCCAATTTTAGTAACAAAGCAGCGGGAAGTCTTCAGCTTCCCTGAAATAAGGCTACATGGTTTTCTCGTAACACTGACAACTTCAGACAAGAAATCTACTTTTTCTTCATTCCCTGCTGGTGCTTCTCTCTCCCACACGTTGCCTGTGAAAAAAATGCTGGTCCTTTATAAGTTTCAAAAGGCAGCAGGGCTCCATCTTAACTTGAATCTTTAAAAAATTATCATCTCCGTGGCAGGCAGCTGCCTTCAATCGAAGCACAAGAGAGCGGCGAGTGTCATCTCAATTCACGGCTCTTGTGTACTTTGTCACCGATCCCTTGAGACCTGGGTTTTTCCTTTTCCTATCCAACCTCAAAACCCAAAGAAAAGTGTAGAGCTTTGATTGCAAACACATACATAGAAAGGTTTGGGATGTTGTATACCTTCTTAGGTGTGAAATCTACCCCATAATACACTCTAACACTCACAAATTTTCTGCTTCCATAGGCTAGAGCTGAAAGGCATGTTCTCAAGAGCCTGTTAAATGGAAAGTGAATTCCTCCAAGCATGTTTTAACCTTGACATCTGCCAAGCATCTGTTTCGTTAAGTCCGCCTCCGAGCTGCAGACTGGTCAGCCCTGTGCTTCAGAGTCAGACCAAACTAAAAGCACATAAACTCCCAGATAAAAAGCCCTACTACTGTGATAATGATCAGTTCTGCAATTTTCCAGGGTTTTTGAACATCGCTGTGCACCCCAAGATGCTGCAGTGCATAGATTTTTTTAAAGTAAATAATCAGCAACCAAGAAAAAGATAAAACATGAATGTGTGAAAGCAAAGAAAGCACAGAGTACATTAGGAAAGCTGTCAAGGTGCTTTTGTGTAGGGGAGATTGATGTCGAGTAAAAGTAACGGGTTTTCAGCGTATTCCACTGTGTTTTTGCAGTTCCCAGTGGATTATTATTAAATTATTAAACTACTTATTAAAGGAGTAGTTTGCAACCTGTTAGCTTAGTTAAGCATAAAGACTAGAAACAGGGAGGAACAGCAAAAATCCACCAACCAGCACCTCTAAAGCTCAGAAAAGAGCGAAGTATATTTCTTCTTGTACAAAAGTGTAAAAATGTCCATTTGTGGTTTGCTGGGTAGTTTTGTGCAGATCTTGAACAGACGCAGGCATTTTTACACTTCGGTTTATGTGCTAAGCTAAGCTAACCAGCTGCTGGCTATAGTTTCATATGTAATTGAAAAATATAAGAATGGTATCCATCTTCTCATTCAACTCATGTCAAGAAAGCGAATAAGCGTATCCATGGTCTGTTCCAGGGCCACGGGGGATCTGGCCCCAGCTGAAGTCTTTTCCTTTATCCACCATCGACTAAAAACGATTTAGTAATTTTGTCTTCCACCACGTGAGAAAAAAAAAGAAGCTAATACTGCATTTGTGCACAGTATATTGAAAAGTGTTGAACCTTTTATCAGAGAAGGACAAAAGGCAAGATACATGATATGGAGGAACCCCGGGGGCATTGAATAAGTCATCCAGCTGTGAGTGAAACAGAGGATAAAAACCCTGGGAGCCTATTATTCCAAGGTTGCTGCAGGAGAAATGTAGACAGCAAAACAAGATGGCTTTGCCAGTTATCCTTGTCTCACAAAGATGATGGTGTGTTGCTTTCACAGAGAAAGGATATGTCATCTTGCCTCTGCTCTTCTTTCTCTTCCACTGCATCTCAGAAAACTATTGACCTACAATGAATGTATTGTGGACTTAAGGCAGGAGAGGGACATGGGACTACAATACGTGAGTCATGTACTTTCTGCCTGTCCTGGCTGTAATCCTGCAGTGGAAACACGTTCTTTCCCTACCAACTCTCTTCCTTTTTATTCAAAAGCAACCCCTAAGGCAAATGTTACCGTGTTCTCTTTGCTTCACATACAGTGGAATCAGCTACGTGTGAGATTACAAAAGGTGTGTTGCTTCCAGTTGAAAGCCCCCCCCGAAGATGGTTTCACTACACAAGTCTGTGTTCAGCATAAACGTGCGGCGTGTTTGACAGCCATCTGTGAGTATTTGGGTCAAAGAGATGTAAAGAGTCTGACCTGTGAAGTCTGCTTCCATCCAACATCAAGAGCACAAGAGTTAGAGATGTAGCAACTATAAGAAATTCATACTGAGAGGAATATTCTGGGCAGCAGATGCTTCAAAGCAAAAGCTCAGTGTGTGTGTTTGTGTGTGTGTGTGTGTGCTTTTCCATCCATAATGTGGTCAATACCATTGAGCACGAGGCTGCGAGGCATCCTCACAAAAAAGGAAAAGGGAGAAGTGGCTTAAAAAGCTCTAAATCTGAAGTCAGATACACTTGAAAATGTACTGTTTATTTCCTGAAATAATCAGTAAATCCTTACTTCAAATTATATTTTCATTGAAAGCCCATATTCTCTATGGGATTTTAGGTATATGAATTTAAAAAATAAAAAGTAGCATTGAAATGGTTGTTGGCGAGGCCCAGACCCATTCTTCGGTAAAATAAAAATAAAATAAAAAAGTAGGAACATTTTAAATTATAAATAAACCCTGAGGCAGAGAAGAACTTTGACAGCATCAGTGCCTTTGAACACAAAAAGCATTTATATCCAAAGGATTAAAAAAAAGTGTGCCACATTTCCATCAAATGTTTTAAAGATGCTATCTGATATTTCTCTTTAATTGTTTTACGTTTTAAAGGACTGGTTTGATGTGTTTGTGCTGCTGAGGGAACACGAATCCCCCAAAAAATTATTCTGACAACATCCCTCCTGAGGTTCGAAACATTTCTGACTCGTCTAGCTCCTTGTTGCACTTTAAATTACGTGAATTTAGTTGCATGTGATGAGAGCAACTTTTGTGAATTTACAAGCTCCAGTACATCTACTTTTCCAATAAAGTCTGCCAGCAAACAAGCTCTCTGTTGTTGACTGTAGCTCACCCAACAAGCAGCACATGAAATGCAACAGTAATGCACTGCAAAGACTGTGTTTGCTGTCTTTGGTGAATGTTCTTACTTCATATTTGCGGATATTATCTCTCAGGATCTTTTTCTAAACAGTGTAAAATGTTGCCAATTCTTAAGTTTCACACAGACAGTGAATATTTGAACGTTTTACTTTGATACAGCAGTGCTCATTTGGAGGCCTTTCATTTTAAACTTTTGATGAACAAACTCCAGACGCCCTCTCCGTGTGCTGAATCCAAAATGTGCCGCACAGACTCGAGCGACGCAACAGTGTGGCTCTGCTGCACCCAAGATGTAATGAATGTACAGAGGAGAGCTAATTTGAGTTAGCTTATTCGCTGGCTTCGTTTTTTTTTTCCCTTCCCCTCATTGCCATTCAAAGACTTTGATTTTATTGGAGGTAATGATATTCCACCGCTCTCTGGAGGTGCAGGGTGCTGAGGCCTCGCTGAGCCACAGTCAGCACAAACCTCACCCGTGCTGACTCAAGCAGCAGAGAAAACTCCCACAGCGCCCGGGTCTCCCTCGCAGTCAAGACTTAGTGTTAGTAGCAAGTCAGCTAAAATAGTTGTCCACACGACCCGCAGGAATGCCAGCTGAATAACAATAATGGAGTTCAGTTGGGGGTTTTTTTTTTTCATCATTGCTTTCCACCAACACCCCAGGGCTGTGTCTGACTTCTTCACCTCCCACTCCCACAGTTTGTTTGTCTGTACATCTGTCAATTTCCTTCCCTAATTTTCTCTTTCACTCCCACTGTCAGTCTCTCTCTAAGTCTCCATCTGTCCATGTGTGTTTGTCTGCCTCTGTTTTCTAGTCTCCGCTCTCTCTGCCCAGTGTACTGTATCTCTGTGCGAAAGATCCAACATAAACCACAGCTTTCCCTCATTCCCGCTCCGTCTCCTTCACCCTCCACCTCCGTCCGCGTCCATCTTTTTGTGAGTCAACGCTGACAAGCAGCAGGCGTCTCCAGGTTCGCCCGTGGGTCTGATCTCTGCTGGCAGAGCCGCCGAGCAGCGACAGATCGATGACAAAGCCTGTCAGGCCAGCTCACTGTTATTCAGGGCTAGATTGCATCTGAAAGACCATGCGTCATGCGGTTAATGAATTAAAGAAGTGGCCAGCCAACATTGATTAGATCAGCTGACAACCATCAATATCTTCCTTTTTTATGGAGGTTCATGGGAGGAAAGGGTGATTGCTGAGAGATGTAACCAATGGCTGTGCTGCTTTTCTGCTGGTCTGGCTTTTATAGCAATATGCTCCAGAGCTGAGAAACATAGAAAAATAGCTCAAAGAGACGATTTACTTTATTGACTTTGGAAACAGCAGCTTGACAGATTCTCAAAACAAAGGCATTCAGACATGCTCGTCTTTATTTCGTGATGAACCCAGATGCGTCAGTTGGTGTTCATTACGTTTCATGGGATCAAATGATCAACTGTCGTGCCCATTTTCTTCACGTCAAGCTGTTGTTATTTGTCTGAATCTTTTTGCTTCTCAATCTTTCAACCGCATCTCATGGCCTTCATCAGCACGTTGGAGTTGCTCGGTGAAGAACGACGACTTCTTCTTCACTCCTATGTTTGTCAGCTAACTTTTGTTGAACGCCACTTTGGTAGCCACACGTGTAAATGACAATGCTAGCCAGCTAGCAGACTACTGTGGTGGGCTAGCATTAGCATGTTCCCAGCTAGCTAGAATTTTTGTGGTTGTAGGTTGCCAGCTAGGATGTAATTTTAAAGAGAAAACAGTATGCCCTCATCGATGGGAAAAGCATCATTAAAATTGAAAAATATTATATCAGTAGGCCAATCAAAGTTTGGATATAGATGGTAGTCACGCAAAAACTCTGTCAAAATGTGGAACAGTAGCTGAAAACTGTTTCTCCTTTTTCTGGCCCTCAAACATGGCAAACCAAAGCAGCAACCGCATAAAGAGTTATAAAATTGAAGCCATCTGATGAAACAACAAAATTACCCTCTGCTTTATAATTTATAAAATAAAACACGCTCATGCAGCCTTGGCAGGGGAAGAAGCTCTTAAAATGTCTTGGTGCAATTACTCCCCTACAAAGCTGCAGGCTTCTTTTTTTATTTTTTGCCTTTTTTTCTGGTTAAAAATACAGAAGGCTACATTTATTAATGTTTGGGAATGTTTATGCCAGAAAATTGATTTTAGGAACAGAAGCAGCACTGTTCGACAGCTGAGAATCTCTGTGGGGTTTCTCTCCATGTTTGTGGTCTTGCTGTGACCGACCGCTGGCTTAAAACACAATGAATGTTGATAGGTGATAACAGAGGCGCAGCTACTATTAGTTCACTGTTGAAGCACCTCAGCAAAAGATCACCATTACTGCCTCATATAATTATCAATTAAAAGCATAAACAGCTTAATTTTACCAAAATAAATTGGCAATTTCATAAATTAAGCAAACTAGGCCATTTTTAAGTAGAGCAATGTTTTTTCACACAAACTGAAAAAGCTATCTGTTACAGCTGAACACGTCTACATGCACAAAGATCATGAGATTACTTAATTCAAAAACACACTGGGAGCTAATTCAGTGCTGACCTTTCAAATGACTCACTCTCTCTGCCTGTCACACTCACTTTCTCACAAAACTTTTTTACTCTCCCACTCTGCTAATCATTTGCATTTTCCATCATCTCTCTGAAATACCAAAAATGATGCAGAGAGCAGAGACCGGTCCACAAAACATAATTATCATCTGTAGCACAAGTGCAAGGGGAGTCCCGAGAGACAGCCCCTGTCAATTTATGGCTTTATTGTACCTTTTCACTGTATTGCCTCACTCATATAAAAAGCAATACCCAGGACAAGGCAAAGAAAATTAAATATTATTATACTGCTACTTTAGACTCGGTCAGAGAAGAGTTTTTACTCCACTCTAAAGGCCGACAAGCTCAACCAGCTGGCAGCGGAAACCACGGATCCATTTCTGTACCACTTCAGTTCTGGTCAGCCGAAACGTGTATTTCCCAGTGAGTTATTAATACATGTTGCGTCCATTCATTTTGTCAGCCTGCCTCTATATTAAGGAAGGATTCAGGAAATAAATGTCTGCGACTCCAGACAAACTTTATATGCTTTTTTTATGACAAGAAAACATCTGGTGTAATTTATTATCAAACCGATGTCCCCAAAAGCAGAAGCTGACCACGGACTCCTCATGCATAATGTATCCATGCGAGCCTGTCGCACACAAATATAAATGTTCTGGTGTGAATAATTCAGGAAAAGAAATGTCGGGGCAATATAGGTGCATTTGAATCCAGACATACTGCGACATTCAAATCTGAAAATAAGAACAAAAACTCTCTATCTCTCTATCTGTCTGTCTATCTATCTATATGTCTGTCTCACTGTCTATCTATATGTCTGTCTGCCTGTCCATCTGCCTATCTATCGTTCTGTCTGTCTGTCCGTCTGTCTGTTTGTCTGTCTGTGTTGCAGTCACAGACAGGAGCAGGAGGGAAAAGGTTTTTCACGGCAGATAAATTCATCAGTTATTTAGTAATTAACACCGAACAGGCAGCCGTGATAAACCAGTAGACTAAATGCGTTCCGCTGTGACAAGCTGAAAGGCGCTTATCTTAATATCATAATGTTTAAAATCCACAGCAATTATTCTTCAGGGAGGCGTGAAATTGATTCCAAACATTTTTCTTTTTCTCCTCCTCACACTGTTTGATCTCTGCTCCCCCGAGACGACCTTTGATGAAATTCAATTTTGAACAACCCTTTATGCAGCTTTTACATATCTCACCTAAAGATATCAAACTTTCATCGTTGATAAATTGTTCCGTATAGTTTGGATTTTCAAAAATGTTACAGCAGAGATAGTCCAACTGACACGATCAATGCTGGATAGATGGCTTAATTAAGATTAATTAATTCATGTTTTGCAGGTTTTACACGCTTAAATGTTTTGTCTTCCAACAACTCTTCTATCAACTAGCTTTCATTAAAACAGCTATGACAGTTCAGAGCGTGATGGAGACAGAGATTAATATTTACTGAGACAGTTGTGACAGCAGGTGCAGACAGATGGTACACCTGCATTAACTGAAGCTCTCTATTGGGAGCTCAGGGGAGATCAGCGCCACCTGGTGGAAGCTGCAAGTAAACATGAAGGCTCACGCTCCAAAATAAAGTGGAAATATCTTGTCTTATCTAACTTCCGATGGATTTTTACTTGGTTACAGACATTTCCAAGAAATACATTCATTGGATTGAGGAAGAGTGTAGCAAATTAAAATGAGGTAGACTGGAAGTTTCCTTTAAAAAAAAGGAAAAAAAAAATATATATATATATATATATATATATATATATATATAAAAATTCTAATTTTCTATTTGCTTCAAGATAAATAGGATTTAAGACACTAGGGCAACCATTAATTGTGTGTTTTTCATACTTCCAGTCATCTGCCTCTAAAAGTCTCTCACCAGCTTCGTTTTTTCTTTCAAAATAAATATTCAAAAATGATTAGTTTGATTTAAATAGTTGCAGTTAAGTTTGATGATGGATTATATACACATGTAGAATTTGGGATTCATCTAGAAAACTAGATCTAGATCTGCGAAGGTGTACGATATGACTGCTCATTACAGAACAATAACACAACTAACTGGTGATATCTGGAAGGTTTTTGGTGAAACTGACAACAAATATGAGTTTACAACAGCCTCATAACCAATAAATAAAACGGGCAAGGATTGATAAAGCAAATCATGTCACAAATGTTTCTGACTTCACAGGGGTCAAGGGTCAGCACCTAGAATGTGGTTAACTAAAGCATCCTAACCAATGAATAACACAGGCAGCTGTTTACAGGCTTATTCCCCACCCCAGGGACGCCGGCGTTCTGCTGGAACTGATAGCTAGTGATATTTTATACAGTCACACAAGAAAGTAATAAAAGCCTCCTGTGCTTCAATTTTTACACTAAACTTCAGCTTAAAAGTATAAAATAAACTGCATGATAATCCTGACTGAACTTGAATGAAACTTGAAAGGTTAATCTTGCTTCAGACAGTTTTAATTCCAGTACTACAGGAGAACTCAGCACAAGTCCAAACTTTACTGGACAACAGCTACAATTAGGAACATACCTCTGTGGTGCTTTCTTGAGTGCATGTTGTGTTCAGGTAGTCATTACTGGGCCCGACTGTGTGTTATCTGCCTTTAAAACTGTCAGCAGCAGTAGCTGCAGCGTTCGTCTCCTTGAGGCGACTAATGTGCGCTGGAGCTGCTGAAAAAGTTGGTTGTTATAAAGCAGACTGCAGCCCTTTCTAAATGCAACGCTTCAGCTTGATGGAAAAAATGCCACACTTCATCATTCAGTATTTCTTCAATACCTTCATTTATCAACCAAAGACTGAGTTTGTGGCTCCATGTTTTTGTTGTTATCAGCTTTGACAGGGACACTTGTAACATATGTTGTTACCCTGATGTGTGACATGCAAACATTAATCCTCCTGCTCATACACCACGCACATACCATCAACTGTGTTTGAGACCTGTTCACACAGTCACTCACCTCCAATCTGTGGACTAAAATCTGTATTACCATTTATATTAGGAATAACACTTGGTTTTTACCAAAGGTTAGCAGTTCATTTTAGCTAATGAATGAGTCAATACGACATCCTCAGACGATTGATTACTTTGGTCCAGACTGAAACATCTCAACATCTGTTGGATGGATTGCCATTAAATCTTCTACATATAGCCTATGTTCCTCTCTGTTTTTTTTATTTTCATCTAGAGCCATCAACAGGTCATACTTTGGTTTATGACCTTCAAAACTAATGACATTCCCACCAGCCTTAGTTGTACTTTGTGTTTATTGCGAATTAGCATATGTTAGCATGCTAACACGCTAAACTAAGATGGTAACTGTTCTTAACATTGCACCTCCTAAACATCTGCATGTCAGCATTGTCGTCACAAGCATGTTAGCATGCTGGCTTTAGCAGCCTCACAAAGCAGCTAGCGTGGCTGTTGTGATCTGGGTTTACTGGCTCTTACCCATGATGCTGTGCTTTAAAATGAAAGATGGAAAGGACATCATCAGGTGCGACAGGTCGCTGAGTGGTTAACCACAGTGTCCCTGGCTCATCCTGACCTTCACTGCATGTGTCTCTAGTACTTCCACTACTCCTTCAATAAAAAGTAATACTGAAAAATATTTTTGCATCAAAAGCCTGTATTAATGCGTCTCTATCTCATTCATTAGGGGCTCGCAGTGTGGTGTACTATTATGCAAAACACATTTTTCTGGTGATTATGTGTGAATATAAAATGTGCAGATGTAGCAACAATAAGCTATTTTCATAATGGCGGGGCATAAACTGGTGCAGACGCAACATGCCAGCTGGCACACTTGAGGCTCAGCTAGGTGCCGGATGTTAGCTGCAACAGCTGGGGACTGATGTGCTGACGTACTGTGAGTAGCTCCCTCTAACATGATTAAAAACATTTAAAATATTGGTTGGATAGTTAAGACTTAAAAAGTGGTGTTATGCTGCTTTCACCGTGAGGTTTTTATGCGTAGTTTACTTACTTTATCTTTAGCTGCCACGCAGAAGTGTGTGTGACCTCAGCGTGCGGAAAATACAATTCAAGAAGTTTTTCAAATCTTTTTATTAGAACTTTAAAATACAACTTAACAGATGAAGCATTGTGAGGTTTAGAGTTACAGAAAACAAGTGAAAAACAACATTAAATACACTCAGGGTAACTCAAATGGAAACAGAGAATGTACAACAGAGAGAAATCCTTGCCCGCTGAGCTGACACAAATTCAAACTACCCCTACTCTATCACACATCTATACATACGACTCTTTTCTACAAACATACATACGTGAAGTGTTTAATCCACAAGTTTCACATATTGCTCTATGTTGCGTGGCCCTTTAGGAGACCTTCAGGTTATCTGGGAAAATCAGATTCACTATTTAAAAGCTGAACTATTTTGTGATTGATTGTATAGTTTTGCATGGACTGATGGATTGTGGAAGGTTGTGGTCCATGAAGTCCATAAAGATTAGGGACTACAGGCATCTAGCAGGTGTTGATTCTGTTGTCATGTTACTTCTGAAATCTACTTGTACTGGCTCATGATGCCCCTGAAGAAATCATCAAAGCTTGGGACCGCGGCCTCCTTGGCAGGCTCATCAGCAGCTTTCTCCTCAGCCGCGGCGGGCTCATCAGCTGCAGCGGCGGGCTTAGAGCGGCGCAGACGGCAGTTGTAGTCGATTTCAGGGTCGCAGTGGGGGTCGGGCAGGATTATGCCATCCTTGCTGGTCTCTGGGGCCTCAACGCTGGAGGGTGAAGCAAACTTGCCGCAGTTGGGGTCGAATGGATGGCAGAAGGGCTTGGCTGGAGCCTTGGTGTCGGCCTTGGCCTCTGGGCCAGACTCCACCAGGGTGCAGTCTTTGTCATAGTGCACATAACAGTCGTAGCCCTCCTTGGTCTTGCCGTGGACGCCAAGCTTGTAGCGGACCTGGTTGATTGATTGATTTGTGTTTTTGTTCAAAATAGATGCAAATATCGAAGATAGCAAGTGAAAGCATTATTCAATACCCATTTCATTTCACTACACATTTAATACAACAAATGGAAAGGAATAGAAGATTAATAAAAACCATTCAACAAGCAAGATTAAACTAGATTAGTCAAAATACTGAACTACTCAATCCTATTAGCAGGACTTCAAATTCAGACCTGGTGTTCGGGGATCTGCGGAGCGGGCTTGCGCAGGGCAGCAGCGGCTGTCAGTATGCAGTATGGGTCATAGCGAGGGTCGCAGGTCAGAGGAGCAGCAGGGGGTGCAGGCTCGTCCCTGGGGGCGTACTCCAGCACGGGCCTGGTGAGGCCAGACAGCTTGGTGGCAGTCAGGGGGTTGCAGTCAGCGTCGAAGAGAGGGTTGCAGTGTTGCTCTTTAGGGGCCTCCTCAGCCGGAGCAGCGACATTGGTCACACACAGAGGATCGACTGCTGGGTCACAGCTGGGGTAGAGCAGGTGGTAGAAGCCAGTGGGGGCTTTGTGGACTAGGGGGGGCATGCAGTAGGGGTCCTTGGGGTCACATTTGAGCGCGGCGTAGGATGGGGATGGGCCAGGGGCCGGGCGGTAACCATAAGCTGCCCTCAGGTGATACTGCAGACACTCCACATCTTCAGAGTTGCAGATCCTCAGCAGCTCAGTCCTCTGCTCAGTGCTCAGGAAGGGCTCCAGGACAGGGGCGTAGTAGTAGAAGCCAGTGGGGCTCTTCAGGGGCATGGGCAGCATGGGGGAGAAGATAGGGGCTGGCACCTTGACTGGAGCAGGAGCTGGCTCAGGCACCGCAGCATTGGGAAGGAGGGGGAAGAGGCAGTAGGGATCCATGTAAGGGTTGCACATCCTGACAGCAGCAGACTTGATGGGAGCGGGCATCACCACTGCAGCCTTTGGTTTGCTGGTGGACTCATGGATGCACTCTGGATCATCAGAATTGGAACAACTCTTGTAGATTTCACTGAGGTGCTGAAGGTAGTGGTTGAAGGTTGGGCCCTCCTCTGACCTGTGCTTGTTTTGCAGGTAGGACATGTACAGACGATCCAGATCCTCAACCTGATATACAGAATGGAAACGGGACCAAATGAATAAACCTGCTCTGATTCCATCTGATCTACATGCCAGGGAGAGTAAAACTAAACTAGAAATAAAACCATATGAATTTGATAGATGAACACTTCCACACAAATCCTCTGAGGAGGAACTCATGTACTTTTTCAGCTCACTGTCTTTTTACTCGAACTATACATCTTGACTCTTTCACAACAGAGCTCTCACTGGTGCTAAGAATACATGCTTGAACATGACTTGCATTGAAGAGTAACTTAGCATACTAAGGGGTTAATTGCATATTAATACTTTTATATAATCGTGGTCTGAGCAATAAAGAATGTATTTCTGTAGAAAATAAGGACGGCAAAAGTTGCTTAAATCTTAAATCAAATCTTCTTTTTTGGCAGAAAATGTTCAGCTCTGACGCTGAGCTAAAAAAAAAGAGAAAAACTGAAATTGTTCCACATTTTAAAAGAAAAAAGGCACTGTTTCATTTTCCTAACTGAGAGAAATTGAATAATTAATGTGAAAGAAACTCCACTCACTCCCTCCTGATTGTGGCTGTCCATGAAGTACTTGTACCATCCCCAGAAGTCCGGCAGGCGTTTGAACTGGGGCACCGCCAAGACGGGGAGGTTCCTTCTGTTGCGAACCAGCTTCTTCAGGCTCGCCATGGCCTCGGCTTTCACATCATCTGACACTGCAGGCACTGAAGGAGAGGAGAGGGGGAAAGTGAGCTAAAAGTGTGCTGGTGCCAGAATTTAGAAATGATGTCGTGAGATTAAATAGAGTGTTGAGTACAGAAGATGTTTATTTGTGTGTCCTCAGACAGACTTTAGAGGCTTTTAAATAATAAATATGTATAACATTTTAAAAAGAATAGTTCAACATTTCAAGAAATATGCTTATTTGCAATATTATTTCTGTAAGTTAAATACGTAGCTGGAGCCAGCAGCTGGTTAGCTTAGCTTAGCTTAGCATAAAGACTTGAAACTGGGAAACAGCTACCCACCAGCACCTCTAAAGCTCTAATTAACATTTAACTTCTTTTTTTTGTTCAAAGTTTATAGTTGTTTCCCCATTTCCAGTCTTTATGCTAAGCTAAGCTAAGCTAACTGGCTGCTAGCTATAGCTTCATATTTAACTTACAGACATACAAGTGGTATCAATCTTTTCAACTTACTCTCGGCCATTACGCATTTTTCCCCAAATATCCAACTATTGTAACTAATGGGTTTAGGATTATTTGTGTTTCGAAAAGAAGTTGTCTCATAGATTTCATTCTTGTTCTAGTTTTTGGTTGTGTGGATAAGGTGTACAAGATGTTCCTTGATATTTGATGTTAATAGATGTACTACATTGTATTGTTTAATGCTCCTTTTATTATATTTCCCTAATCTTCATTTTAGCATCATATAAGTAAAGTAAAATTTCACATTTGAGAGGCTGGAACCAGCAAATTTGGGCCATTTTTCCAATGAAAAATCACTTAAATTATTAATCTATACTTGGATGATCCCTTAGAAATGTCTGTAATTTAAGTTTTAAAAGTCCATTTCCTAATTCATTTTTGACCTCAGTGACTAAAAAGCCAACGTGTCCCACATGCCACATCACAGGTCCTCACCTTCCTCCTCCTTGTGCTGCTCCAGTGGAACGGCCCCCAGAAACTCTGTAAAACACAAGCATCAGCCGCATTAGCAGCAGCATGTACACTAGCTGACGAGGACCAGATGTTGAGCTTTCCTTCAACATCAGGGAAAACGCTAATGAGCCCCTGGGTAAAACATGGCAGGTGCTGGGGCTCTGGCGCCCCGGCACAGGCAGCATCCTGCAGATTAAACACCCCCTTCCTCCCCAGCCCCATGCACGCTGAGTTGGACTTTGAACCAAACCGATGGAGTTTGTGCAACTACTAGTGGCCTCGTTAAAGCAAACCTGTAAAACTACAAAGAGTGGGCCCTCACACAAACTAATTACCAAAACCCTGTAAAAGTGGAAGGTGGAAGGGAGGGGACATGTCTGTGTGCATCCCTGTTTCCATGTGTGGAGTGTCTTCTGCTGCACCAGGGGTTTTCTTCAGAAGTTTACGACTATGAGAAAACAGCCAAGTCAACTGATTGTGGCAGAAACTTCCAGGTTCTTCTTATTTATTAATGTGGAAAATCTCCCAGTGGAGCAGTGTCTTTTTATGACTCTGGAACTGTACGTACGGCTGCCTGGCACATCAGCACGGCAGGCTATTGCGCCTCAAAGAGACAGAGGTAAACGTGTCTCTATAATTTTGTGACTTAGATTAATGTGCGGATGCCCAAGTCATGAGCCAAACTCTCCCAGTACATTTTTGACCAAAAAACAGGGAAATAAGTACTCAGATCTTTTACTGAACCACTAAAAGTTGCAATGCTTTGGTGTAAAAATAGTAAATCATCAAGTCCAAAAATATTATCAGCTAAATGTACTTAAAGTTTCAAAATAAAATAATTTGTTATGCAGACAAACAACCCATATGATTGTTATTTTGTTGTATATTGTATTATTTTATATTGTTCTAGATGCATTCATGTGAAATTAGTATTTTACTGCTGTAGTTGGTCAAGGTGGAGTTTAGTTTACCTACATTATACTGTATACTGTTGGATAGTTTAATCTGCAACAGTGTCATATTTTGTCAAATGTAAAATCTCAATTAGCAGAGTAACTAGTAAATATATGTATCAGATAAATCGAGTAGAGTAAAAAGTAAATATTTTCCACTGAATTGTATCAGTTGTGTGAAATTCTATGTACTTTTACCTCCACAGGCGTCTGAAAATCCTTCAAATGAAACAATCTGAGAAGGAAACATCTCGCTTTGGACTTTTAAAATGAACGGCAAACCTGTGATGAGGGGTTGCAAACAGACACTGGTTTGTTTTAGGGGGTCATTAGCCAGAGATGGCTGGGAACCACTGGTCTAAATGGTGTTTCAAAGTTGTCTCACTGCCACAAATATTATTATGATGGAAAAACACTAAATGCAATTTCATTGTTATTTGATTTGATTTTATGTCTAAAAATTGTTCAGTTTAAAGATACTTATTGTAAGATTTCAGTATTAAATCCCCCAAATTCCCAAAAGTTCATAAGTATCTTCAGTGGTGTGACTGAGTACATTCCTGCATGTTCAGTCATACATGTTAAAAACTACCATTGCATTACAGTAAATTACGATCTGTCTGCCAACTAAATGTTTTGACAACTGTCATAGATACATTTTAAATCAGTTCAAATGTGTAAATCAAGTCTCACCTGGTAATACAACAATAGCTAACAGGAATCCTGTGTGGATCAGGGAGAGAGATGGTCGTCCAACACGTGCCATTTTATGTTTTATGTGCTTCCTGAGGCAAAAGACAGAAACAATAGAAATAGTATAACGTTGTAACAGAACTGTATTTGAAGATGGTTAACACAGTATGACCGTCTGGTATTATTACAATGCAACTAGACTTGGATTGATGACTGCGTCTTGTTGGTTTTTGCAGACTTTTTCAGCAAACTGTTAATTATGGAAATGAGTAGACAATGCACTTGGAAGAAAGGGAGAGCTTTTCTTTAACTGGCCGATGCCAAGACAATAGAGAGGATTGGGGACACACTGTAATAGAGCTTCCCAAGGATTACTGAGAAAAATAAGACTTTACTTATGAATTTCAGAATATCAAATAAAGCGACTCCTCTCCATTACTGCACGATTGGCGCTTGAATTAAAGCTGCTGCGCTCAAAAAGAGAGATTGCCTTTTACAGTTTTGCACTTATGAATAAATCTGAGGACTTTTCGTCCAAAGACGGTGACGTTGGAGCTGCAGACAGTTGCTGTGGCTCTGTGAATTGAAAATGTGTCAACTTTAGCACATGCAGCAATTTACATCAGTCCTTACCTTCGAAGGTGCTGAAGTTCTGCCTCCTGTGATCAGGAACAGCTCTCTGGGTCGAGCTTCTTGGGGGGGGGGGGGGCTTGCTGCACTGTGGATGTATGAGCTGTCTAAACCCTCTACCTCTCTGCTCCCCTGTATGGGACGGACAGGCAGGGAAACATTTTTAAGGAGCCCACTTGATCATTAAAAACAAAAAGGCATGTCAAACGGCTCCGGTGTGCTGGTAGACGCTCCAGGATTGGCTCCTGCGCTGCCATCTGTCCAACCAATAGGGGTCCTGTAATTAGCAGAGGTGAGCAGTGCGACTGCTCTAAGTGGAGAAACGTTAACACGGTGCCATTTAGCACCGGGTTTCTTTCCTCACAGGTTTGGAATTTGGGGTCAACATGCGAGGTGACATTGTATCCAAGCCACTAATGATTTTGAGATTTGAAATTTACATGAACGGCTCGGTGGGCGTAAACTTAAAAACTGTAAGCTGTTAAATCCATACAGATGGAGGCCTCTGTTACAGGAGGGAAGATTTATAAAGAGGTGCCTGCAGCTATCGCAGGGGTGGCGCTCATAAAACTTTCAGTGGAAACTGTAGAGCAAGAGGTAGTCCTGGCGTTGATGGTGCTTTGCTGATGATACGCAAGAAAAAAAGATGCATTGAACAGAAACTAGTGGTGCATAACAAGCAGTAAATAACAAAAACTTCCTCTAATACTGTGAGAAAAGACATCAGTCAGCTATAACCTCCTGGTTTTATTCCACTGATTCATCTCCATAAAAACAGCCTCTATGTTGAATTTGACTCCAAAGAATAAAAACTGTTTCTGAAATAACTACTGTGTTGCATCAGCATATTGACAAAAGTATGAGCAACATTGTCCAGGATGACAGAAACGTGACTCTTTTCATTTCAGTGGTGCAGTGCTACATCCGAGCAGCAGCTGCAACCTTCTTAATCCAAACTTGGTGTCTACCAAGACACAGACAGACAACAAATCTACAGACAATTTTCCTTTTTCTTTGAATACAGTTACTCGGCTGCTTTATTGGGAGTTGAGGAGTTAGATAAGGAGTTAGTTGCTGTTGGTGGCTGCAAATTGGATATTTTTTCATTCATATTGGCCAAACCAATACCTTTTAATAAAAAAAAAAAGATAGTTTTATATTTTCAAAAACATACAAGTGTCAGTGAGAAAACACGCAGTTTTTCCTCCCTCCTAAAAAAAGCTTTATTACACGTGTGTTTTTTATCCAACAACATGAAGGAAGCAGCAGTCATTAGGGCCACTAATGAAGCTGCTGCTGCTGCTGTAGAGCCATTAGGACCAGCGTGCCAACACCACTGTTTGTTTGGTGCAGGTTCATGATGCCACGTAGCACGTACAGCCTCCAGCCTGTTGGTGGAATATACTACAGTATATAAGGGGGCAATGGAAAAAAGTCAAACAACACAAGGGGCAATCTTTGAAGGTGTATCTTCCCTAAAAAACATTCAACTTCACAAATCATAAATATACATACAGTACAGAATCTTTTTTATTCAGACGTACCCCCACAGCTAGATTAACTCAAGTACACTGCAAAAAAAAAATCCTTATTTCTGGTAAATCTGTCTCAATTTTTGACTAAAAATAAAAATTATCTTGTCAAGCATGTTTAACAAAATAATCACATTTTAAGAAATTATATCTTGATTGTGTGTAGGTTGGTTTACTTAAGCTTGCATGTTTTACTGATAGTGGCAGAAGCTGTGTTTTAACCATTCATCCTTTACTTTTAGCAAATGTAAACTATTTCAACCATTTATTCATGACTTTTAGCAAACTTTCAAACATTTCATCACTTTTATTTCAACCATTTATCTGTCACTTTCAGCTAACGTTTACTATGTCAACCATTTATTTATGCCTTTTAGCAAACATTTGAACTTTTAATCACTTTCAGCTAACTATTTCAACAATTTATCTATTACTTTTAGCTATTAGTTAACAGTTTTTTCATTATTTTTAACTAAATCTATTTCAACCCTCACTTAGCTGTGTGGACTGTGCTCTCTTGCTAACTAGTTTTCACACTGTCATTTCAAGTGTATGTATGAATGGCAGAGTCTCAGTGACTATTAAATTAAAAACTACACTCAATCAAATTGTTGTGCCTTAAGCATCATCTTCCACTCAGTTCCTAAATGCTAGTTTTCTCCAGTCATATAGTTTGTCCCCTAGGACTGTGTCCCTCTTGCATGACTAATAATAACTCAGCCTCAGCTACGATCCCTGCAATTTACACATTTCAGAATAACTAGGGCTGTCACAGAAGGAGACAAATGGTTGTCTTCTTCAGCTTAAAGCAGAACAGCCATCAGGAGAGATGTCTGTCTCTTTCTGTACATGCAAAATTCCCTGAAGTTTAACACAAATTTGGGCAAAGAACCCATAAAGCATCTCATGCTACTAGTGAAGGAAAAGCTCATTAAAAACAGACCCTTGTAAAAATGATGATGCCTGTCAAATGCTTTTATGTAAGCCCTTTAGCTGTGGTTCAAGTTTCACGTCACATACAAATAAAGCAGCAAGTGATCACTCAATAACTAAAAGTTGTGTTGTCATGTTACAGGAGGACAAAAGATTTTGCAACCTTTAAACATACCAGTGTATATTTGTATAAACACTGTTGGGACAGTAGCCCAGATACTCAGTCTCATATTCTGGCCCAGAGCTATCAGCACTTACCCCAAATAAAGCTTATGTTCATAGTTTCACAATCGCACACATTTAAGATTTTCCACTGATAGTCTGACACACATGTAATGTCAGAATAACAGACATTGTGACTTTGTTGGGGCATTTTAGTCATGCTGGTTGGATGCCAACATCGGTTGGTGCACCACTTTGATCCTGACTCAAATATCTACTATTATACCATGTTAGTATTGTCATTGTTAGCATTCAGCTCAAAGCACTGCTTTGAAGTACTTTAGCTGCTAGCATGGCTGTAGAGTCTTGTTAATGAAACATAAAAAATTACCTAATCTCTCCATTGTCCTGAACACAGAATTATTTGGGAGTCTTAAAAAAATAATATGCTTAAAGTGTTCCTCAACTGGCATTTTATTCTGTGCCATGTCTGGACATGCTAATCATGACTTTCCAAAGCATGTGTAATACAGCTGATCACTCCCTGCTATTACAGACACTTTTGTTAATTGGCCCTGATAATTAATACCATTGTCTTGTATATAACTTTCTATGCTGAGTGCACAGTTCTCTGTTTTGCTGATTCTGTACAGCGAGCTGTTAAAAACTTGCAGTTTGCATTTTGTGCTCTTCAGAAGTCTTATCAGTCTACAACTTGTGCTAAATAATAATACAAACCCAATATGTTGTTGCCCAAAACTGGAAATATTATTGACCTTCAGATCAGCATTTTCATCATGCTGATATTGGAGGAGTCTCTCATTATACAGTAAATAATTTTGGTTTCAGAAATGATAAAGGAAATTATACCTTACTGACAAACTGTTTTTGAAGCAGTCTGTGTGCTGTTTACCTGTAGGCTGGCACAACAGTTTATTACAAAAACTGTGCTGGCTATTAAGTATTAGTTTCTGTTTAGAAAGCGCTTCTCCAAAAGTGACCAAATCTTCCTTTGTTCCTTTGTTATATATATATATATATATATATATATATATATATATATATATATATAT